>WOFM01000110.1:139758-170105 GCA_011428145.1 Ericerus pela | reverse complement strand
TGTACATCACAGTTAATATTTCTACGTTAATAGTACTACATAGTATATCACAATTCAACAAGCAAGACTATCTGTTCACTAGAGACTTCTACAAGAGAGGTTCCAGGTACTTAGAAGTAGCTGTCGAGGAACTGCTAAACTGAACAATTATACAACTGAGTCGAGGGATTATATACTCGTTCAGGGTATGAAAACGTACGTGACGGATAGACAAAGTGAAGTAGGGTGTTGTTATTATAGGGTTGTGCTGACTCGTCGAGTACTCGAGGGACAGGTACAACTAGGTCAGAAATATACAGAAGGTATATTTGTTTATATAAAATTAAATACGAATAGTTTTGTGGTTGTTTATGAAGAGTTATAGGAAGGTAAATTTGTTGGTAAATATCTACATTTTTGGTATTCGAAAATGAGTGAACGAATATGTTCGTCATTTCTTAAAATAGACGAAAATATACGTTACAATTATGACCTAATCTCGAATTATTAGCAATGCAACATATTTGGCAATTCACAAAATCTTCATCCCTAAAATTTATATTATCGGGAATGCCCACCGCTAAAGTTTTTAACTTTTGCAGATATCTGGCATTTAAGTGTCCAAGTCTCCTATGTATTGTTAGTTTTTTATTAATATTATTATTTGTTTGTGATTTTTGGGGTATTTCCTCAATTTCATTATTATGATCTATTATTTCTTCTTCTCTATACCCCCCTCAGGTGATTCATTATTGGTATCATCTTCCTGAATTTCCAATTCTACAGTAAAATCATCCCATTCATCATCTATATTTGAGTGACGGGGGCACATATTATATTATTTTCATTATTATCTATATTATTATTAATTTTATTATTATTATTTTCAACATTATAATATATGTAAAAAATTCCATCTTCTTTTTTGCAGTCATTATTATTTCTGCATTTTCAATAAAGTATATATTCGCAATATTCTTTTGTTGATCGATATTGATCGTACCTGTATTGGTGATTTTTATTGCTGAAATAATATCTAGGTTTAGATCCGGCACATAATGAACATCATTTAACTCTATCAATGATTGAATTTTGCTGGAATTCTCGACTTTGATCACCATTCTCCCCGTGTGAGTAGCATATAAAAAAGTATTTCTACCTGCACATTGCAATTTGACTGGAGTCACAAATTTTTTAACATCGACTAATTTATTCAAGTCAGATGTTAAATGTACCTCCGCAGCTCCATCCAAAATTGCTCTGTGATTTAATATATCGTAATTTTCATTATTATTGTGTTTATTATTATTGATTAGTTCATTCAACAACCATTCATTATTATTTTTGTTGAATTTTTTAACCATGCAAGACATTTTCACCTGCTGTTCAGTACTATCTTTTTTATTAGTATTTTGTGAATTTGTATTTGTTTTCGGGGGATAATTCCCTTGATTATTGTTAAAATTATCATTATTATTATTTACTTGTGGATTATTATTATTACAATTTTGTGCTATATGCCCAAATTGCCCACATTTGTAACATTTTGGATTATTTTGATTGTAATTTCTGCTATTACCTCTATAGTTATTTCCCTTATAATTATTACCTCTATAATTCGAGTTACCTCTATAATTTGAGTTACCTCTATAATTTCCATTACCGTTATTCCCATTATTATTTGTATTATTATTCTGGTTCTGGTTTGGTTCATTATTATTACCATTACCATTATTATTAAAATTGTTTCGATTACTATTTGTATAACCATTACGACCATTGCCGTTTCCTCTATAATTATTTCTACCTCTATAATTATTATATCTACCCCTGTAATTATTCCTATTGTAATTATTATTATTATTTCTATAATTATTATTTATTTGGCTATTATTACCATTTTGTTTTTTCAAAGTTTGATCCCTGAATTTCTGATCAGAGTCTTCCCTTAATATTCTTTTGAAATTGTCTAAATTTTTTTCATTTGAAGGTAAATTTTCGTATTGAATTTTTGCAATTGCTTGTTCGTAACATAAGGCTAATTGTAAATTCTCTAATTCCTCTGATTCCGTAACCTCCTTACCACTATCTCTTACGTCGGTCACCAATTCGTCCCATTTTTTTAGGAAACCCTTCATATTTTCACCAGGTTGGAATCTGAACTCCATCCACTTTGCCTTAGCTATGTTGGCTGTGACAGAAGTTTTTGTTCCGTAAATATTATCTAATTTTTTAACATTAGTATTGCTGTATTGCAATCCCTTATTTGTTTTGTTATATCATTCGACACTCTTTCCAGTATGAATGCTTTAGCATTATCTTGCATTTTACAATAGTTCAACATATCTTTATCTGGTCGAAAATTAAGATCATCTATATTATTGATATATGGCTGTAAAAATTCATGTTCCCCAAAAATATCGTAATATCCAGCTCCCCTGATGGCTGATATAATCATTCTACGCCAGTCTAGGTAGTATTTCCCATTAAAAACTTTTCCAAGAGGTGCTTGTATGGGTTTAATTTCATTTGGGGATGCCATATTTTCGTTCGTTTTACGAAATCCTAATAAATTATTTTCTTTATTAATAACTGATGTGTATTTTTTATTTTCAATTATCTCTTTCTCAATTCTATTACTTAAATTTTGTTCCTCACTATTTCCTTTATTATCCAGTTTATATAATTTATTTAATTAAAAAATCTGTTCATAAATTTTTCTTTCGATTTATCAGAACTATAAATTCTACTGGAGAAATAATTTACTGATGATTCTGAAATTTTAATATATTTTAAACTACTAATATTTTCTATTCTTCCCGATATATCCACTACAAAAGATTCCAATATTATTTCCCCTGTGAAATACGTAACATAGGGTAAATTATAAGTTTCAATTTTTATATCTATCACCTTTTCACCTTCAAATTTATTAATTAATTCTTTCAATTCTTCCTTTTCAATGTTAAATTCACCTAATTTTCCTTCATTCAAACTTATTATAGGGGGCATAAAAAATTTTAAATTTTCAAATTTTCACTTTCAAACTCAGTTCAAAAATACAATAATACAAATACGAAAAATGATCAGCCTCAATAAATATTACCTTTACAAAGAAATAATAAAAAAAAATTTTACATTACTATTTTTGTTGCGCCGACAAATAATTCCTGTTTTCTGGACTCCGCTGTTCACCGTTGTACTACCTGCTTGAATTTGGTTTGGAGTTGGCCGAAAAGTTTGGGTCCTCGATGAGTGGATCTACGATGAGTCCTCGACGACGGGAGCAGGTTTCCTTGGGCTGTTCACTCGATCTCTTTGGCGGTCCTTCCTGAATTTAGCGTTTGATGACTTCCAGGATCGGCCGTTATTAAGTCGGGAACTTCAGCTTCAAATTTTTATTTAATTTTGAATTTTCATTTAAAAAATTGAAATTGTATTATATTTCGAGTTAAAACTTCTCGAAAAACACGGTAACTACTTCGTGTATTATTCAACAGAAAACATGAAAAAATTTTCGCGCAACAGTAAATGAATTCAAAAAAAATTATTCCATCGATTTAAATTTCCAAGTCTCTCCTCATAGTTCTACCGCAGCGATGGCTACCATGATGTGAGGCGTACAGAACGAGGATCGAAAGAACTTGAGACTTCTAATATTCTTGAGGTTTATTACACGAATGAAAAATACATTATTAACAGAATATGAAATGGCGAAGCAACAGCGATGTACGATCAAAAGTAGTAGGGGGAAACACTTCGTGACGAGAGTGTACGTATGACATATATATATAGTGATCGTGATGATGATGATGAAGAATGAGTGAAGGTGGGATTTCCGTTACAACAATTTTGAATTTTTTCAAAATTGAAAATAAATTAACATTCGAGTTAAAACTTCTCGAAAAAACACGGTAATTACTTCGCGTATTATTCAACGGAAAACATAAAAAATTTTCGCACAGCAGCAAATTAACTCAAAACATTATTTCATCGATTTAAATTTTCTAAGTCTCTCCTCAAAGTTCTACCGCAGCAATGGCTACCATGATGTGAGGCATACAGAACGAGGATCGAAAGAACTTGAGACTTTTTACTTTAATGACATTTTATTAGCGACTAAAATACATTTCATAAACGAAATACGAAATGGCGAAGCAACAGCGTTATCGTATCGAGAATAGTAGGGGAAGCACTTCGTGATGAGAGTGTACGTGTGACATATATATATAATGTGATAGTGATGATGATGAAGAAAGAGAGAAGGTGGGATTTCGTTTACAACAGAGATTACGAGAGAGAGTGTGAGTGTGAGAGAGACTCTTATAGTAACGAGCTTCAGCGCAAGGTGGCGTTAGTGGCGATCGTGTCTCGCGAGGCTGACGAAAGGAAGTGCAGCAAATACCCGAATGGGCCGAATGAGATCGGGGATGGAACATATCGGCGATTCTCCATTCGAGCACACAAAGATAGTGAGAAAGTTTACTTAATTAATGAAAAATGGAAACGCGAGTGTCGTACGCCAGAATAGCAAAGTGTTAACGATGGTAGCGGTTGAAAAACGGACGCTACATTAGAAAACAATACCGAACTAAAAGTGAAAAAGAAATACGAGTAACGTTTATTCGAGATCGAGAGCGATCGCGTCGTCGTCCCGTTCGTATTAGTTTGATAATTCGTTATCGTATGAGAAAAGATGTCGGTCGTTGAAATCGTTTAATGTTCTCGTTGTGGGCAACGATAACGATAACGATAACGATTGCCAGTTAGCGGAAGGCATTTCGACGCGCCGTAGTGGTGTAGGCGCGACCGTACTCGTCCCGTATCGTCCGCATTCGTTGGCGCGTTCCGTCGACGCTCGTTCGTCCGGCGACTGGACGATTCGATTTATTTGCGGTCGTGAATCGCAACGGTGGCTGCAGTCGCCGTCGTCGTCGTCTTCTTCTTCTTCTTAGTGGTCGCGCTGGTGGCGGCGGTCGTCGTTTCGTGGCCTGCAGTGTCCAGCGTGTGGCAGCCGAATATAGGGTGTCGATGTAATCCCGTCTCGGTCGTTATCTCGATCCGCGCGCTAAATTACTGCCATCAATAACGACAATACTATGAACGCGCCTCGGGTGGTAAGTGGCTGGAGTCGCGGGCCAAATTATCACTTTTGGTCGTCGTCGTCGTCTTCGTCGTCTTCGTCGTCGTCGTCGTCGTCTTCGTCTTCGTCTTCGTCGTCGTCGTCGTCGTCGTCGTCGTCGTCGTCTCCTCTTTGCTGTAGAGCCGTCGTCGTCGCTGTCGCCGTCGTCTCCTCCTTGTTGGTCGTCATCAACGGAGAGCGCGCGTTGCGCAATTAGATGCGAGGCTGCGTCGAGAATGCAAAAACGCGAAAAGGATAAGGAAGAAACGCGCGAACGTGAAGATAACACAAATATATTCGGCGGTAACAAACGTGCGACGGGTGGTAAAACGACCAGCGGTTCAGCAGCGCCCAAGAGTAACGGTGGCGGCGGTAGCAGCAGCAGCATGCATCGACACAGTATCTCTTCCAACGCCGGCATCCTGATGGTCGGACCTAATTTCCGCGTCGGCAAGAAAATCGGATGCGGAAATTTCGGCGAACTGCGATTAGGTACGATTCGTGGCGATCGAGTGTGAGAACGGTCGACGTACGGCGGCGCTGTGGGGCGCCAACGCCGCCGTCCTCTTTGCCCCGCCGGCACCGTTCCCATCTTGTAGCCGTGTGCAAGCCCGGAGCCGTACCCTTTGGCCGGTTTCCGTTCGGTGCGCGCACTCGCTCCATCGCTCGACGCGACAGCGTTGTAGCTGCGCCGTGCCGCGCTAACGAAAATTTTGCCGCTCGTTCCCGTTTGCGTTTCCGTGTCTCGTTCCGTCGCCGCTACGAGTCGTGTCGTCGTCTGGAACGCGTACGACGGACGAGTAGCGGCCGACGACAGATTGCCGAGCCCGGATGCGAGTAGCGCAGTGCGTTGTTTCGATGTCGGACGTTGGTATCGACATTGACGAGCGCGCCACCAAGGAAACGGAAACGGAAACGGAAACTGAAACGACGACGGTGGGCGTTTCGTGTCGAAAATGTTGCGAGTACGTGCGGCGCCCGCTCGCTGATCCAACCTAATTTTTGACCGCGTCTGTTTTCTGTTTCAGGAAAGAATCTATACAATAACGAACACGTAGCGATAAAAATGGTGCGTATTATGGGCCAGCGGTCGTCGTCGTTGCGGTGGTTGTCGTCGTTAAATGGCCTTTCGTTTTCTTACGGCGCTACGTGTACACGGCGAAGGTTTGGTTGGCCGTTTCGCCGTTTCGCCGTTTCGCCGTTTCGTAGGTCGTGCGTAGGAGTGACGATGCGTCACCGTTCTTGAGCTGCGATCGCAACTATCTTCTTGAGCACTTTTCGCGCGTCTCCAGCCCGTCGCCGAGTCGACTGCCAATACCTGGCGTCGGTGCGTGTACACGCGTACCCGCGCACCACGACAGTGCGTCCCGTCGAATGGCTCGTTTCGATTCGCGGACCGATTTTCACGCGCGCGTCCACTGTGCCCGCGTCTCATTTCGCTCGTTTCGCCTTCGATTGACGATAATTTTGAAAAAAATCGACCCGTCCAGACGACACGGCACGACTTTCGACCGAGTTCGAGAGCTGGCTGTTGGCTCCACCGTCCCGCCGGTGGTGTGGACCGGCGCGTCCGAAAATCGGTCGATCGCAAATCGTAAACGGTGCGAAAGTTTGCTCGCTTCGTTGAAATGGCGATGTGTGAATTATGGCGCGCTTCTTTGTGCGCCGACGTCGACTCGTCTGCGCCAACTCGGTAATTTGGCTGATGCAGAGGGCGTACGCTATTCGTAGCCGTAGCCGTATCATCCGTTTTTTGTTTTGTTTTTCTTCTTCGACTCTGGCTCGTTCGATCGTCGGTCTAGTCGTCGTCGTCGTCGTCGTCGTCGTCGTCGTCGTCGTCGTCGTTGGCACGAATGTTGCCAGTGCCAGTGTGCGGCAACTACGACGACGGTCGCAAAAACGACTTTTGGGATGGAGGCGCGAGTTGCGAACTGGAGTCGAAACAAGGAAACGCTCTGACGGGTTACGGAGTCGGCGATCGCGAATAGCAAACCGCGTTGAACGGTGAGGCCGCGTCAGTTGCGTGCGCACGCCTCGTTCGTCCTTGCGCGTTCGATGCGAAACTGCTCGACCGCCGAAAAACTGGCTGCGCCGCCGACCACGACTAACGACGGCCGCATCAAAAGACACATTCGTACGCGTAAATCATAACGGGCGTCGTTCGCCATTCGCTTTGCTTGTGTTTGTAGGAGCCGATCAAATCGAAAGCGCCACAATTGCATTTGGAGTATCGATTCTACAAACTACTCGGATCTCACGGTAAGCACCAGCGGCCAAAGTAGTCGAGTTTGCCAAACGTTTATCGCGCGTACCGGTTTCTCCTGTACTTTTGCACGCAAACCACCGATTAACGTGTATTATCCGAGTCTTCTTTAGGCGCCCGAATTCAAGAATAATACTCGAGTATCAACAGTGACTCGGCAATTTCTTACCTCAACGGCGTTACGTCTACGCACGTCTCTATAATATAATAGATATCGTTGATAATGGAAAAAGTGTTTAAGAATCACTCGAGTATCGTTCTTGCGCGCGGCCCTGAGAAAGCGTCGCGATTTTCTATCGTCGCGTCGCCCGAGCACGAATCGACTGGTTGTCGGCGCTTCGCCCGTCGAGAGTTTCGTCTCGGCAATTCGTCGGCCACCGGCTCCTACTAACGACGTCTAGAAACTCTTGAAAACAGCGGAAAATTGTTTTGGGTCGTCCGTTTTCCTTCGTTTGGAACGTGGTTTTCACGCAACACGTTTGATTGTTACGAGTTATTTCCTAAGCTACTGTGGTCGTGTGGTAACGCCGCGACGGCTTGTCGCTCGAGTAGTGCCGTGTTCGAATCTTAGGCGGGCTAAGTTTTCGATTATTGTCGTTCATTTTTTTTTATAATTTTTATTCGCGGATCACTCCGTCGAAGATGCGCGTAATTGTACATACGTACGACGGAGAGGACGCGCTGCTGTTCGCAAATGGGGTCGACTGTCGTTAACATCTACGCCGAGCACGCGTACCCTAGCGTACAAATTACACCACATCGATCGACGTCGACCAATCAGAATAATCGTATTCTCCAGAATGGGGTAATTCGTACGCCAGCGTTTATAAGCGAACGCACGTGGCGATTTTTTCTTCCAATCGGATTTTGTAAAAAGCAAAACACGTAGCGTCGGCAGCGCTATCCGTAGGTGCGACACCAAAACCACTTTTGTGTCATCTCCATCGTACGATATACGTATATACGCTCGAAGGGATCACGCGGAAACTAGGTTCACTCGTTGCGTAGGCGGTGATATCTATCGGGCGGGTAAGGGGGGAGGGGCAGTCCGTGGTAGCACATCGACGGTGACAATGGCGGAGGAGGGGGGGGGGGTCGAAGCCCCAATCCTCGAAGTTCTCCTTGCCGTTGCTGACGTACGAAGTGGCATATCATAGACCGCCGCGCCCCTCTCCTCGCCCCTCGCCCCAGCGTCTGCCAAAAAGATTCGTTCGCCGGTACTGCGCGGGCGTCTATCCGTGCTCGGTAATAATAGGCGCGAGAAAGAGTAAAAAAATAACAAATAAAATAAAAAACGAAAAATTACCAAAAATATCGACGACTTTGCGATCCAAAACCATTTTCCGGCGCTTCGTACGATTCGCGGACGTTGGTACTGCCAATTAGGCGCGCCCTAATTTCGTCTCTTTGTTTGTTTTTGTTTTTGGGTTTCGTAGAAGGTATTCCGGACGTATACTACTTCGGACCGTGCGGCAAATACAACGCGCTCGTCATGGAACTACTGGGACCCAGCCTCGAAGACTTGTTCGATTTATGCGGTAGACGTTTCACGTTGAAAACCGTATGTATGATTGCCCTGCAACTGGTAAGTACCAGCCACCGGTTCGTTATCGTAAACTTGTTCGTCAGTTATTGTAACGTCGATGAAATCGGAGTATCGTATCGTATCGTATTCGTCGTGGCGGACGCGCGTCTCTTCGTCGGCGTGCGCCCCTCGTCCGAAAGGTACTTGGCCGCGTGCGGCCGCAATATTTCTCGACCGTGTGCGATCTGCGGTTGCCGTCGCGCTGCGGATGGCGCGCCAAAGTCCCAATTACGGCGTTCGCCCAAAAAGTACGCTGCCTAAGCCAACTTTTAAGCTTTTCGCTCTCTTCAGTCGGCACGTAGCGCGTCTATACGCCTGCTACTTCCTAACCCGGCCGAGTCGAGTAAAAGCGACCCGGCGATCTCGCCCGTACCTGTGTAGGGTCTTACGCGACTAGTGTGAAACGGATTGCTGCCAGAAGGAACAATAAAATCGTTTATATTTTCTCGCACGATTTTTTCTATTTTTTTTGCCTTCGGTTCGTAGCTAAACGACTGTCTGAAAACGATTTGCGTCTGCGGGCGGAACCGAAATAAAATTCGAGTCGTCGGAGCGGTAAAAATTGCGCGGTCGTGTTTTTGACGACCGCCTTATTTTGGCCGGCGCGGCGTATCGTTACTCGGCGCAACGTTTTCTTTAGACGCATAAGACGAACGCGCCGCGCCGCGTCGCGCCGCGCCGTCGCCTATTAATTCTCCGTTTGGGCGCGCCTTACCCGCGACTGGTTTCGTGATGACGGCGCCGCCGACGCCGCCACCCTCACCCCTACCCCCTTTCTCTACTGTACGTTCGAAAAACGCGTCGAAAACGAAACCGTAGAGTTTGGTGCGAATCGATTTGCGCCTCGTAATCGTATTCGCGTGCGACGACAAGAACGCGGCCAAAGCGGTCATCTTGTGAAGGGTGACGAAGAATTGAAAATTTACTAACTAAAACACTTTTGTCGTTTTACACTGCGCAGCTTCACCGGATCGAGTACGTGCACGAAAGACATCTGATTTACCGGGACGTGAAACCGGAAAATTTTCTCATCGGTCGCACCACCACCAAAAAGGATAAAATCATTCACATTATAGGTAAGCGATTTCGGTGGGACCACCCGCCGTCCCCGCTGCTTTCTATTTCACACGCCACTTCTCGCTTCTGCGGCTAAGGCCGCGCCGTACTCCCATCTGCCGAGTGGCCGTTACCGACGGTTTACCCGAAATCGATTTCGCGGCGCTCGTTCTCCAAAGGCCTGCGAGTTCGAAATTGTCGAAGAGAACGCGACGCCCGGATATGACGCGCGTTTTTCATCGAATCGAGAAATTTCGGGGGCCGCCAGTACGTCCGTTAGCGTGCGAATCGTATTTCTGCCCACAATCAGCTTTTATCGGCGTTGAAACGGGGCTGCCTGCGCTGCCGTCAGTGCGCCCTAATTTGGCGAAAATAAAAAATGAAAATTAACGATAATCGCCGAGTTACCGGAGTGGCGGTGCCGACTAGCCCGTAAATTTGCAACGCGTTTGTTTGATTGTTCCGAGCTCGTTGTACGCGCCAACTTGGCTAGTATTACGTTGTTGCGCGACCGTAATATTCCGACCGGAACGCGATGACGGGCTGTCTTATTTCGTCGTCGTCGTCGTCGTCGTCGTCGTCGTCTTCAACTATCGAATCGGGAAGAGCGACGTTTGCGCGCGTCATTTCAGCGGTGTGTCCGCGCACTGCGAGGCCGTACCGCAGGAACGTGAAATTTTCCAACGTTTCCGCGTGCGCGCGGCTGCTTGCGGAAACCGTATTTTTTTTTTATTCGCCCGTTCGAATACGGCCGCCCGAGTCACCGTCGTTATCCGGACCAACGAATAACGACGACGATATATATACCGCGCGCCTATTCTTTCCCTTTTGGTCGGATCCAAATGCCAACGTGGACGCCTGTCAGCGAGCGGTGGGTAACAGGTTCGATGTGGGAGGAAACGGTGCCAACTTTCGACGTGTTTTCTCCGCAAACGGTTACCCTTTTTCACCGTTGAACTCGCGTTAAAGAGGAAAAAAAACGACGAAACCGAACGAAACGAAACAAAAGTGTATTTTGTTAGAAAACGTACTCGAAAATTTCATCGTCGGTTGCTCGAAAAGTGCCCAACTCGAGCGAAGCCTATTCGCTGCGCTAAGGGGTAACTTGTCGCAAAGAAAGTTACGTTCCCAAAATGGCGATCGCGTTTATATCGCACGTCTTCGCCGTTCGTTTGCGGTATCAGGTGTTGTCGTTTGTTTCGTCCGTGTGTGGCACTGCTAACGCCGAACTGAAACCGAAACCGCGGACGGTTGAACCGAGAACCCGTTATTAAGAGGACCCGCCGTCGAGATGCGGAATGTTTTTTGACAAACGAAGCGCTTGTTGGTCGTGTCGAAGGCGGCTGTCGTATCGCGAAAACATTAATTTTTTTTTTTTTTTTTCTTTGTTAAGGCCGAATAGAAGACGAGTAATCGGAGCCGTCCGTCTGGTGGTCGGCTCTCTTCTCGCGACAGCAGGCGTCTGTTCGCCGCCGATACTCTACCCTCGTTACGGCGGCCCCGACTTCCTTCATCACCTCACCTCACCTCACCACCCCTTCGCTCTCCCCTACTCGAATACTCGCGCGCAGAATTCTGCACTACGAGTGCGACCGCGAACGCCGTTGTCGCCTACGCGCAAAGTATCGCTGCGGACGCCTCGCGTTCCATCTATTTTCTTCTTCGGTGTTTTCTACCGCGTACGTTTATTAACGTTAACCTGTCGGTTCGTTTTTGCTTTTAAACAGATTTCGGCTTAGCCAAGGAGTACATCGATTTAGAAACCAGCAAACATATTCCGTATCGAGAGCATAAAAGTCTTACGGGAACGGCCCGATATATGAGCATCAACACTCACCTCGGAAAAGGTTCGTATCCGAATAATTATCATTTCGAATTCGCTTCGCCGTCTGATTGGTGCGTTTTATCGGCGCGCCGCTCGGCCGCCGCTTATCCGCGCAGCGAAACGTCGCCACGTCGCGTTATTCGCGCGCTCGAGATGACGCGACCCGTTCGTTTCCCCGCTGGCCAGATTCGGGTGCCGCGTAAAAGAAAGAAAAAAAAAAAGGAAACAAAATGAAAAGAAAAGCCCGGAACTCCGGTCAGCTCGTCGCTGGTTGAAGAGCAACGGTTGCGGGGCGCCGACACGACCGGCCCGCAGATTCCACGCTCTGGCCGAGTCGTCCGCATTTCGCTGCCGCCACCATATTCTCGCAAACGTGTGGTCGCGTCGTTTACGACGTTGTTCTTTTTAATGCAAAATGCTCTCCGAGTTGACCGCCGTACGCCGTACTACGTCGGCGGGTAATAAATTGAGAGAATGTCGACGGCAAATTAATATTGCCTTGTAATTTGCGCGTACGCGACCACTCGTACGCGCGCATATAGGTGCTTGCATATCCGCAAATTGCAAGGAAATATCACTGAAACACGCCCGTCACCATCTCTTTTCAGCTGTTGCGAGATGTGGGTGACAGTTTTCGATAAGACGATTGTGTGCCAAAATGGCTGGTTTTGAAGGGAAATAATTTTTTTTTTTTTTTTTTTTTTTTTTTTTCGTTAATTTTTATGAATTTTAAAACTTTCGTAACATTTGCGGTTCTAAGGATGATGAACTATACGCGGAGAGAAAGTTTTTTAATTCTCTCGACGAGTTATAAGAAGATCGATTTGGGTGACGAGAGATTCTGGGCTATTCGAAAAGTTTTTTGTATTAATTTTATTGCTCCACAGCCCTCTGAATTTTGTGCGTAGACCAAATTGTTGACGTATCAGTTTTCTCTTCTCGATGTACTATCCGTTGGTGCAGTACGGCGGACCACCACCGAAAGAGCGCTCTGTATAGTTTCTATTTCGATAATTTTTGTCGTTATTGTATTATGGTTGCTATCGCTGTTGCAGAACAAAGTCGCAGAGACGATTTAGAAGCTTTAGGTCATATGTTTATGTACTTCCTACGCGGCTCGTTACCGTGGCAAGGGCTGAAGGCTGATACTCTGAAAGAGAGGTACCAAAAAATCGGCGACACGAAACGCGCCACTCCGATAGAAGTGCTGTGTGACGGACATCCCGGTGAGTAGCCCCCCTTCACCCGCGTGATCCACTCTACGCGCTCGTTTCTCGTCGTTTCTTTCTTCCGCTTTCTTCTTCTTCTTCTTCTTCTTCTTCTTCTTCTTCTTCTTCTTCTTCTTCTTCTTCTTCTTCCCCTCCCTTACCCTTCCCCTTCCCCCTTTTTCTTTGCCTTTTTTCTTTTCCTGTTTTCGCGCTTGGATTCGCCAGCGTTTCATGCGTCACTAACGGCGTTGCTTTGTGCGTTCGCAGAGGAAATGGCCGCGTACCTGCGCTACGTGCGAAGACTCGACTTTTTCGAAACGCCCGACTACGAATATCTGCGCAAACTGTTTCGCGATCTGTTCGACAAACGCGGCTTCGTCAGCGATTCCGAGTTCGATTGGACGGGCAAAACGATGGTAAGCGGACGCGTTTCACTCGTTCCACTTTTAACGCGCGTTTTCAAACGCTTCGGCGCGGCGATGGCCGCTCGTCGCCGCGCTACCCGCTGATTCTCGGCGCTTGTACTCATCGGCGACGCCGCCACTCGTCGTCGGGCGACCAACGCTCGACGGCCGTGTTGGACGCCCCGCGAGTCGCGAGTCGCGAGACGCCACTCCAGCCACGTTTCATCGTGTTTCGTTTTTTTAGCCCGTCAGTTTTTACCTACTGAAAGCGATCGGCGCCATTTTGCCTTCCAATTACAAGAAAAATCCGTCGGACGAGGTAATGCGCGTCGTCGACGCGGGTCAAAACTAACCTTTAAGTACGCACGTAGTCTGCGCCCCTCTACCTGTAGCCCTCCTCCACCCCACTTGAGAAAATAATTGCTACCTCGTAAGTCGTCGTTGCGATTGTCCGTCGCCATTCACTTCCCTCCACCTCGTTTTTTTTTTTTCTTTTTCAATTCGATCGCGCACCGTAGTATCAGCATCCTTTTTTGGCGGTGGTCGTCGTCGTCGTCGTCGTCGTCGTCGTCGTCGTCGTCGTCGTCGTCGTCCGTCGCCGCGCCAATTCAACAACCCGCAGCGACGAGCTGTGTACGTCGCGCCGGCGACGAAATTGGGCGGCGCGAAAACGGTGTGCGCCGACGTTCGTTTCATCGACGCTATAATTCGCGTTCTCGTGTTGGACGCTCGTCGTCGGCACCGCGTCCTGTGGCTCGTATCCCAGTGCATCGTCCTCCTTCGCCCTTACGCCCTCCGACGAAGAAATGCGTTCCACGCTTGAGAATTGCGGTCCGCCTAAATCGAGTCAACGACCTATTTCTGCAGCGCCGCCCCTCTGGCCCGTAAAATCGACCAACATTCGCGCGATATAAGGCAGAAGTCGTTCGTTTTGTCGGCGAGTGTCGACTTCTCGACGTGGGTGGAAGTTGCAAAATGGTGAAAAACGTTACGAAATAACGAATAACGCGCGGCGGCCTAATTTATACCGACTGCGTACGGAGAAGGTTGTAAATGTTTGGTATCTCTATCTCCGGGACTAACGGATTTTCGTTCGCTCGGAGCAAGAGTCTTATTTTGTAGATTTTAATGGAAGTCGGCTCACAATGTCGCTGACCATCCGCACAATGCCCTTGACTATTCGTATTTGAAAATTAAAAAATTGCAAGGGTCTAATCGAAGAAAATGAGAATTTAAAGATTGAAAAAATTATTGTCATAAATTTGGGCATATCCGCCAATGAGAGCTACTCATTCGGGTTAGTGCGGTCGGTTTTTTTTTCTTGAGTGAAATTTATTTTAGTTAGGTATCTATCTACTCGTAGCTGGAGTAGCTGATAACCTAATTTTGGACTCGGAAATTTTAGGAGCATTGTGAGCGATTGAAGAGTAGTCCGTTTGACCCGCAAAAGGCGGATGAGGCGACAAATCGTTGTGGTTACGCGTTTCGCAACGTTTTTTTTTACAAATTATTTCGACAGAGAAATGTTTCAGTTGTTGACTCGTTCAGTTGACACCGCCGTGTTACGACAGGCAGCTAGGGCTGTAAATTATTTTGAATGTTTTCGTGTTACGAATAGATACGCACATACAGAATTTTGTTTAGGTTGGTGGTAATTCTTAAATCACCGGTGATACTCGGCTATCGCTCTTGCATTCGAGCCGTAGTCCTATGTCAAAAAAATGGAAAATCGAGTATAATTCGTTAACGAACCAGCGAAAAAGTAAATGTAGGTAGTTGGGTAGGTAGGTGGGTAGGTGGGTGCTGGGTAGGTAGGTATGTTACGTTTGCGTTGTTAATTAAGGAAGCGATACTCTCTCGGATGAGACGTCTTCGCAACCCTTCTGCTTTCGCGTCTAAAAATGCTTTTGACTCCTAAGGTCGGTCGAAAAATGTTTGCCTATCGTTTTTCATTAATAAATTCGTGGTCTTATCCAGCTCACTTCCACCTACTGGCAGTAAAAAATCTCTAAAATAAGTAAACGCATTCGCACATTTCTTGTCCAATTTCGATTTTTTCTTTACATCCGCATCTTATTTCAGCGGGCAGCGGCAAAATACAAAATCTCCTTCCTCGAATTACGGATTATTTTAACGGCGTAAAATGAATTTTTTTGATAATTGAAAAGAATCTCTCATCGGAATATTGAATTTTGAATCGATAAATGCGGCGAGAAAATTAAATTACCAGCAATTACGTATGGTTTTCCGTGGACAGTTGATGCGTTGTGGGCGTACTCGTCTTAGTGCCCACATTTTTAACGTATTTTCGCGACATAAATTTCGGAATTTCTGACGACTGTGTCGACGATCGACCTAACCGCGGTGTAGTAGACCGCGGACACGACTTCGATGCTGGGCGTGAATGACGAGCGTTTTTTACGCGGTGACGCTGCTCAACGCTGGCGTCGTGTTCGTGGTCTGTAGCCAGGCCCACGCAGACGAGCGTTTAGGCGTATATGAGAAGGATCGCGTCGTGTGGCCCTAGCTTTAGGCCCGAATGTAAGAGCGGTACTCGCCAGTGTTGTCTGTGACTTGGGAACCGCGTCACTATTGAAGCGTGTAAAGGCGAGAAAATTCGTTGGCCCAAAACTCTGCTAAATTATTCCGCTAAATTGAATGCAACGCATGCGCCACCCACCGAATGACAGGAAAGAAGAACGAGCAAAAGAAGAGAAAAAAACTGTAGCGCAGCAAGCCTCGCTAGAAAAGGTACGTTTTCGAGAGAAAGAATTACGAATTTCGACGGTCACATTTATCGTCTGTAAGTTTATCTGCGTTAACGATATGTTACGATTATACGAAATTTATTAGCTGCTGGCGAAATATTAGACAATATGTGAAATATAATAGAGTTTTTTCTTGAAAAAATGAAAAATAAATTAAAATGATAAAGTATATGGTATCTACCTACATCGTCGTATAGTTTAAAACAAAACCGTCGAAATAGAATAAAGTTATGAAATAAAAAAAAAAGAAAAAAGAAAATGCGAGCATGCGGTTAATTTTCGTAAAAAGAAAAGTTCATTCAAATTAGAAAAAAGAGGGGGGAAAAAAACTTTACCGAAAGTACCGTACCGTCCAGTCCAGTCGATCCCCACTAAAGTTGGTAACATGATGCTACAATAAATTTTAACAAATATTTATTTCAAATTTCGTACATTTGTATCCAAAATTCCGCATTTTATGACCAATATAAAAACAAAAATGGTGGTACCAGAAGTACCGTCCTGCCAATCCGCACTGAAATCAATAGGTTTTTGCTCCCTGGCTCGGTAAAAATGTTCGTACCCAATGCCGTGATTATCGGACAAAAATTTCGACCTGTGCCGTGGGAACAAGAAATTGACTTACACGTATATACGAATTCGAGTTACCGATGCCAAAATTTTCCCGAGATGGCGAAAGGAAAAACGTACCCACCGCCGACCGCGGGGGCTAGCTAATACCGCCCCGAGCGTAATAAGCAGATTTTCTAAAGAAAACCTATTTAAAAGTTACAGGGCAACGATACTTGGCGTGAAAACCGAAATTGTTTGCCAATTTACATCTACAATTCAAGAAACAATTGGGACTATCCAAGTTCAGAGTGCGCCAGCATCAATTGTGCTAATAAGAAACGAACGAGTGTCGAATATTTTTTGTTTGTTTGTTTGTTTGTTTTTTTGTTTTTCCGTAAGAGCCCGTGTATGTTTGACTGTTTTCAAAAATTCAATTTTTGGTATTTTTTTAAGCGCAATTCGAGCCAAGACGTACGAAAAGATGCCTTATTTCTTATAAAGTTTCCACATTAAATCGCGTAAGAAAAGACTTCTTTTTTCCATATCGGTACAGACGTATACCATTATGTACAGTTTTCCTGCTTACATTTATTTGAAGAAGAAGGTTAATCTGCCGTACGGCCCAATTAGTAGACACCAAACTCCTATCAGACCCGATTCTACGTAAGATGTATATTACGTGAAAATTTCAGCCCAATCCTTTTTGTAGTTTCCTCAAAATTATGAAAAAAATCACTTGTCCAGCAATTTTTTCATCTCCATTTTTGTGGCAATCCACCGAACCCAGTGGGCAACAAAGTACCGTCGAACCTGGTCCTATATAATGACTACGTTTCCTCAAAATTTCAGCCCTATCCGTTCCGTAGTTGTCCTCAAAACCGCAATTATACAAATTTTCGGCGATACACGCGTGCGCGCGAAAAAACATGAAGTAAAAATTGAAAAATGGTACCAATCGTTTGACTTTTTTTACGCAACGGATAATTTTCATTTTCCTCCCCTTTCCACCCCTCGCCTCGCCTCGCCTCGCCTCGCCTCGCCTCGCCTCGCCTCACCACACCTCACCTCTTAAATAAGCCTTTTTGCGAGGTCAATTCTAATACTCGGTTCGTTTGCAAACAAAACGGTTAAAAATAAAGAAACGAAGCTGCGAACAGTTCGAACCGATTAGCGTAGCGTATAGGTTGCTGCGCCGGCGCCATTCCTGTTTTTTGTTGGTAAAACACTTGGGCCGGTGCGAGCCGAAGCGCAGCGCTTACTCACGTACGCTGCTTAATTGTACGTACCAACGTGCAGCGCGTGCTTACGTCAGCTACGTACGTATACGTGTGCGCAATGCCCCATCGACGGTGCGAAAATGTGTAAGAAAATTAACGCACGTTAGTGTGGCTCTCGCCGTTCACGAACCTCGTAGGGTAATACCCTCAGTTTCGACTCTTTATTTTCTGGTGCGCAATAGCCGCGCAATTATAGTGGCGACTGGTAAGTGCCTACTCGGGTCGCGCCTTTCGGTTGGTTGGTGAAATGTGCGTACCAAGTTGAGGCGCGTGCCCCCCCCCCCCGTAGTCGGTGGCGCGCAGAGCGTACCTTTGACGCTTGGCCCGTAGTTGCGCATTTCTGGTTCGGGCTGCGGGCTGCAGGCTGCGACGCGGACTCGGAGGACGGTTGAAAAAAGCGTCGTTCCCCTTCTCCATTTCCGTTTCCGTTTCCGACGAAGTGACGTGAATTGCGAATAGCGTGCGCTTGGTAAAAGGACGGGCGAGGAGCGATAGGAGGAGGAGGAGGAGGAGGAGGAGGGTGGCGCAACGTTCGCCGTTGAGCGCCTGTCGTTGTCGGCGCGCCGCTCGTCGCGCACCCGTCACCGTACGCCTACCGTAGAGTACCCAATATTCGTGTGGTCGGCTGGGTACCGCGTACACCTCTGCGGTATCCGTCCGACCCCGTTGTGCGCCTATACGATCGTTAGACGATGTACCTGCGTGTAAATGCGTACGTATTGTAGAGTGTAGGTGGCGTGCGTAATATCGCGTATTACGGCTGTAGCTATTTCAAGCTGTGGAAGCGACGACGCTAATTGTCGGTTTACTTTGTTGCAGTCGACGCCCGTCGGTTCGCTGCTCACCGGTCAAGAAACGGTCATCTCGCCGCTCAAAGATCGTCGCGGCGGCGCCGCTGCCGCCGCCGCCGCCGCCGCCGCCGCCAAGGTTGGTAAAAATTCACCCAACCCCGTCATCGGCCGTTTTCGCGATTCGCGTGGTCGACGCCGTCGCCGTCGCCGTACCGCGCCGAGCCGAGTCGAGCCGAGCCGAGCGGTCCTAAATTTTAAAGATGTCCGCGAGTTGAAGCCGGGGACCTCTCGCGTGCGTCACGCAACGTCGAACCGTATTGCGAATGTTCGTCTCGTCTCGTCTCTCAGACGCTCGCTGCACCCGTGGCCGCCGTCCAGCTGAGCCGCCGCCTCCGCCGCTATCGCGCTGAAGCCCGCCCATCTACGTACACGCGTTCGTAACTCGCGTCCCATTTGCACGCCTCTTTCTTCCCAAGCGTCGCGTCGCGTCGCAATAGCGATCGCCGATTCTTCGATTCTTTGGCGTGGGCCCGCTGCGCTGGCGGCGTATACGTGCGCCACGCCGCAGCGGCTGCAATGGCGCCCTTCTCCTTCATCGTTCGTTCTCAAATTCGAAATATCTGTTGTTTTTTTTTTTTTTTTTTTTTTTTTGTTTTTTTTTTCCCCTCCAAATTGTTCGTTAATCGTAACGCCGACGGCGCAGCCTTCTTTCCGACTCGGATACCCGTACTCTCGAACGTTTGTTGCGCATAAGTTAGACTTGAGGCCGGGTTTCGCCAGGTCAGTCGTGTACTTGGAGGCGCCAGCGACCCACAAAACGTTCTTCGAGTATCGTTCCACGATGGTTCGCGCTCGTTTTGCGAATCGCGTCCTCTCGGGCCACGCCGAGTGGAATATGTTTCCTACCCTAATGTGGGCGGGGACGTAGGTAGGTATTGATTTTGGTGGAAACCGCGCGACAAATGCGATTACGCGAAGCTCGTTGGTCGCTTTCGTGCGTATCATTTGCGACGAATTCGGCGCACCAATTCCGCACTCGGAAGTCGGTTCAAAACGGAAGTGAAATACGCGCGGGCGCCAAAAATGCGCGTAAATCCGTTCGACGTCGGTCGGTTATCGTGTGTATCAATAATTGGCCGGACGTTCGGTGTCGCTCGCGTCGTTCGATCTCCTATCTGCGCGCTGGTAAAATACGTTCAGTTAGCAGTGAGTTTGGTTGAAGTTTCGGCGAGGGACGGGGTGGGGTGGGCTGTTCGGGTTGGATAGGTGGGGGGTGGGGAAAAGAAAGCCCAGAAACTGGCGGCACAAACGAGGAAATACGAAGTTGTCGTTGAATATGTTTGTGTTTATTATCGTTTATGAAACGGGTGAGGAACGTTAGTGGTTCTTTTTATTCGTCTATACCGTGCGATAATGTGTTATGGACGCGGAAGGCGCGCCTGTCGTCGTGTAGAGGGTGTCAAATATGAAATTAATACGGCGGCGAGGCTGTTGGTTGAGGAAGAACTAGTACAATAAGTGATTCGTTGGCCGGTTCGCGAGACTCGCCGGGAAAACGCGAAAATATCAGCGCGCTTGCACTTCGTGGCGAAAGGCGTATTCTGACGGATACGTCAACCAAAACGGCGGCGGGAGGAGGGAGCGGTAGTCCTACGTTGCGACGATTTAAGCGGCGAATAGGGCGCGGTAGGGCGGCGGTCGTGCCGCCGACTGGGGGAGTCGACACTCGATACGGTGCGACGTCGCAGTCGCACGACGAGCCGCGTCCTCGTATCCTGCGCATCCTGCGCATCCTTTCCTCTCGCGCGTTTTATTGTTTTGCCGTTTCTTCCGACGGTTTGCCCGGCTAATGCGTGGTGAATTTTTTGCGATATAGGGCGGCGCGAAGGGTGGGTTCGTTGCGTGGCCGGACGTTTCGAAACAGTATTCGCATACTTTAGGAAATTTAAAGCCCGCCAACAGCCACGGATCCGTTCAGGTATTACCATTTGCCGTCGACAACGAGATAAGCTAGTAAATTGCGTGTTGGTCGCCGTCGCCGAATCGCCGTTAACGAATCGATAATATGTTGAAGGCGCCCTTCGGCAGCCCCGCTTACGCCCAGTGTGACGAGCGCAAAGTGTCTTTCGTGTCGGACGCCAAACGCGGACAGCCAACAACAACGGCGGCGGCTAGTCGCCCTACTAAAACGGAACCGAGTCGCGATTTTATTTTTTACTTTTTTTTTTTCTTTTTAACCGGCGAGTCCGTCCGCCGGTATTTGACATTCGCGACCGACGAGAAAGGAAAAAAAAAAAAGACGTTTTGCGCGTGAGCCGTAAATAAGAAAGAAAAAAAAACAAAAAACTTGGAAAAATCAAGCGACTACGGGGCGGCGAGATACTATACCCCCCTTCTTTTTTTTTTTTGGAAATCCGCTCCTCGTTCTCGCGCGCTTGCCGTCTTTTCGCCGCTGTTGTTTGCCGTATTCTCGAAAATAGAGGTTTGGAAAATGCGACATTCGGTGCCCGCTTTACAGAAAGGGACGGTCGGTCCAATTGTTGGACTCGGTCCGTCGGCGCGCCTCTCCGTTTGTGTCGCGTGCGCGACGTGCACGTGTCCGGGTACAGGTTTTTCTCGCCAATCCGACCGATATTTGCCGACAAATTTTCGTCACAGCCGACTCAGTTTATGCGAGTCTGATCGTCTTGGTTACGATCGAAAAGCAAATTAAAGTGTGTTCAACTTTTGGTGGGGCGCGTCGGATTGTTTTCGCCGCCGTCACCCGCGTCGCATTTCGCTAATTTACACGCCTTCGCGACTGCACTTTTTAGCTAAAGAGCGTCGTTTTACGACGTCGCCGCCGTACCGCCGCGCGTTTGTGGCGGATTGGGCTCGCCAAATCGGGTATACCTTTCTCTGTGCAAAATACATTTCGCCAGTGATAGTTGGCGGTGAGATGGCTCTGTGTGATCAAGTTCACCGCTTTTAGCTGGCAAATATGTAGGTCCCAGGTTGGATCGCCCGAACCGACGAAACCTACAGCGCATCGTGTACCGAGGGGGAAAACATTTCCCCTTTGGTGCGCACCATACTTTATGCAACCGTGATGTTACTGTTGAACCTACGAAAAATTGTAAGGAATCTTTTTTGTTGGGAAATTTATGGGCTCTATTTTTGTGGGGACCTACGTATTAATGTTGTAAAATTAAAAGGGAAAAAATTATCGTGAAAAAATGGGTTTGCGTTTTCTTCTAATATTTTAACTCGCCATTAACTCGAAGTGACTTCCTTTTTAGTGAAATTTGATAATAAAAATTAATTTGTCGTTGATAAGTGGAAAATGTTATCGTTGAATTTTTTTTTTTTTTTTTTTTTCTTACAATTATTAGTGTTTAAAATAAACAACAATTACTTGAGAAAAGGAAAAGTTTTCATTAATTAGCTACAGGTTATTCCTTGACTATGGAAAAGTTACGGACAGTTAAAAAAAAAAAAAATGTTATCGACGGTAATTTGAGTGAATTTTCTCCTCTTCGCAGCCATACCAACTTTCTTTCTAGTTTCAATAGCAGCTGTGAAATCATGGAATGAAAGACAGTAGGTTTTTCTCAACATAAAAATACTTTTATTTCAAACGAGATTTTTGTTAGGTTTTTCATTGGCAACATCGTATTTTCAGTCCTAGAATCAGAAAATGAACTTTTCGGACCCGTAAATTTCATTTTTTAACCCCTGGGCCAGAAAGTCATTTTATCAAATTTTTCTGTCCCACCAAAAAGTAGTCCTCTCATCCGAAAAGATGAACTTTTCATCCTAAAATGGCGGAAGAAAGAGTGCTATTATGGACTGGAGTTTCAAAAAAAACTTGTAAAAATAGCGCCTTCGTTTGTAATGTACTAAAAATTAGAAAATAATTTTCAGTGTTCTCACAACGTTGAAATGCAAATCATTTTTCCAATTACGGAAATAATTGTGCGGGTTGCTCAAAACAAATAGCTAATAGTTATGTTACTTAATCAATTACTTCTTGATTTGGGTACTCTCATCCGTTCGTCACTATCGTTACCTAATAATGTCAAGTTGATAAAATGTTCCTATCGTAATTATATTTTAAAATGTTTCTCCGAATGCTGGCCCACCCTTTCAGTTGTATCATTCGCAAAATTCTTTTTATTTTTCATCGTCGTGGAAACATTGAAAATCATTTTCTAGTTTTCAGTGCATTTTAAATGAAAGCTTAAATTTAAAACTTTTTTCAATATAATATATACTTTATCGTACATGTAAGTATTATGGAAGTGTGACTTCTCGAGTAAAACTTGGGCAGACACGCGGAGAATTTGGATGAGGCGTATGAAACAATTTATTTAATTTCGTATCCAAGTTTCACACGCTCACTCGCATTTGACGTCCTTGTTGCTGTGGCAGAAAAGTCTGCTCACTTATTCGGTGGAAATTGAGCGCTTTCCACCCATGATGCGAGATGTACCCGTAATGTCCACAATGATTCGTCAAGCGTATTATGAAAACGATATTTCGTACAGATCGGAACTCGACTCATAGGCATAAACTTGGGTTTGAACTAAAGTCAGTTTTTTTCCGCGAACAGCCGTTTGCTTGGTCCGATTGGTTTGAAAAATGTGAAAAATGACGAAAGTAAGGAGCGCGCTCTCGCCACTAAATTCGCTGTTGGGTTCGGGTTATGCTGGTGCCTAGTTACCTACACAGAGTATTTAAAACTATAATAGAAAGACGCACGCTTATCTAAACACTTTTAAAAAAAAAAAAAAAAAAAAAAAAAAAAAAAAAAAAAAAAAATGTCCCGCGGTACCGAATTTAAATTTGCTTGCCTCTCATTCGGGCACGGCAATAATCAGAATTTTTTTTTTTTTTTTTTTCAAATAATTCAAACGAATTAGTAAATATAATCATTAATTTAGAATTCATAATCAACGCAAATTTCGTGGATAAAAATGAGATTAAAAATTGTCGGTACGTTAGGAAGTGGAGATATTTTCATGGTGAAAGTGGTGCCGTTTTTTGTTTCACATGCGTCCTCTATTATGGTTCAATTTAATACGCTGTGATTACGTCGCGTCGCGATGAGTTGAGTTGAATTGGGTGGTTGTGGTCGTGGTGGTCGTGGTGGTTGTGGTGGTCGTACTAGTGTTGGTGCTGGTGCTGGTGCTGTTACTGAAGAGGGTGGTCGTAGGGAGAATAGAAAAAGGGTACCGTTTCTTCATTTCGCGTTTGTGTGCTTGTCGGTGCCGGAGTTCATGCGTTGGCAACTCGCCACCACCGAATCCGTGTTAGAGGGCTGGTCGACCGTCCTTTTTTTGGGCAACGTGTCAAAGAAAATAGGAAACCGTGAAATTTTTGCAACGCTTGCGCCTCCGCCTTCTTGTTTGCCTGCGCCATCGTTGCGGACGGCGAGGCCGACACTTGGATCCCGCAGGTGCATAGGTATCCAGGTAAATATGAGAATCCGTGCCAACAGTTTAACGTCTAGGTTACACTCGATATCTCTTGATTCGCAGCAAAGTTTTTGGATAGCATTAGATGGGCAAGACCAACAGACAAAACAAGACCTACCGCGCATGCTCTGAAAACAAAAACTTTATCCATTTTAAGGTTTTAGGATAAGGCCACCGTGTGTGTGCGCGCGCGCGCGCGTGTGTGTGTGTTTATGTCTGTCTATGTCTATATATATATATATATATATATGTATTCATACACTTATATGATCGATGAACAGACACCACTTTCGTTGGCCGCGCGTTTCAACCGTTCCTTGGCGCACATCATGTCGTCGTCGTCGTCGTCGTCGTCGTCGCCTCCTCCTCATCCTCACTGCCACACCTCATCATTTACCACGCATATAACATAGCGTGCTTCTCCTCTCACTCCGCTTCGTTTGCTTTTGTTTTAAGCCGCCTTTCACGCTTATCGCATCGCGCCGCCCTCGTTCGCGCCTTTCGACTCGTTTTCGCCACCCGGCAAAGGGGCCGCCCTCGCTCTGCCAACCGTCGTTGCCTTTTTTGGGTCGCGTTGCGGCGCTACGCTTCCGTTATTCGCGTGCGTATAGCTCGCCCCCCCCTGACCGTCACCTCTTCGGCCTTCTTCACTTTGTCGCGTCCAGGTGTTTCGGCCATTTTCACGCGCCACTTGTTCGCAGCCGCCGCGCCGCCCCCTGCCCGGACGATACTAATTTGCCTTTTTTGCTTTTCGCGCAGGTGGTGAGCTCGACGAACGGAGAATTAGCGGCGGACGATCCGACTGCCGGCCATTCCAACACGCCGATCGCCGTTCAGCCGGATGTCGACGTCGTAGACGAAACCAAGTAAGTCGTAGGCCGTGACCAGCGCCCGCCCCTCTTTCCCCCTCCTCCCCCTCCTCCTTCTCTTCGGTCGTCGTACCCTAAGTCGCTGGCCGCTCCCAAAACTAAGCGCCTTCCACCGTTTCGAATGCGCCGCGCCCCTTTTGTCGGCGCGCATCGTCAGCCGCGTAAAAACCAACGAACGCGTCCTGTCGTTCGAAAAGAATTTACCCGGATTCCCGGTCGAACGGACCGGCCGCCATCCAAAGGCCGTCGATCAAAATACTGCCGTCGAGAGGTTCGAACGCCCCGCCGTTCACCACCGATCGCAGCGAATTCGACTCGTAAATAATTGTAAATTTTTCGCCAAACGAGGAGCCGCCTCTCGGGTTCATTATTTTTCGATATTTTTTGTACATGAAATACGGTGGATGGGGCCTGCGGTGTTGAACGTGTTTCGCAAATCTTCGCACCAAAACTGTCTGGTCGTGCGGATGAGACCGTTCGAATGTAGCGCAGTTGGTGTTAGCGAGACGGCTAAATGTTTCGCGGCGCTTTTTCACTATTAGGCGCCGGCGCCGTATCGAAAAATGCGCTCAATCTGGACGCGAGTCAAAAATTGCAAATTCTCGCAACCCGTTTTAATGGGGGCCAATTCGTTCGCTATTGCAATCGATACGACCCGACCGCGTCCGTTCATTTTAACAGCTTCGAGCCGAAAGAAATTCGCACTTTTTCGTCCGAGATCGATATTCACTCGGTAACTTTTATGAAAATGGGTTGGATAGAAGTACGTATGACGGGAAACAGGTGGGGCAGTATGCGAGAACGACGCTCGACTATCAAAAGTGACTTACGAATCGCTATCTTGGCAAACTCGCGTCTACATGTACGTTCGCATCCTACGTGTAAATACGATCGACACTCGACGGAAAAAATGTGTAAGAATCAATCGAGTATCGTTCTTGCATTCGGCCTTGGGCCTGTAGTTCACATTAGGTTTGTTTTATTTGCCTCGAACACCGACCTCGGGGCTGACACCATCGAACACCGGGTTACGAAATGCGTACCTTTTATTTGCCACGGTGTCGTCTTGACGTTGGTAGTGTGTGTGTTTCATCTGCCACGAAAGTATCAAAAGTGTTATCCCGACGTGACGTTATCCTGCGCCTAGTGATAGTAAATTCTCGAACGTCTATTATTGATCAGAGAATGCCGAGTATGCTCAGGCATTTGCTCAGCATGTGCGCTTGCTCTTAATTAAAGAGCTCAAACATTCGATATTAGTTCCAGTATGCTCGAGCATTTTCATTATTTTGTCTCTCGAAACAGCGTGTCGTCAACTCGTCAGTTGTAAACTCCGAATGATATTGTAGACTGCGCTAGTGTCGTCTCGAAAGAACGGTGAAAAAATAGTGTTTGAAAATTATTTTGACACTTTAGGGCGGACAAAAAAAATTTCAATTTTTCATTCTTTTAGACTCGGCCAAAACTGTAGAAAATGGGCGTAACTATGCCTTAAAATGTCAAGCATTTTTTCTTCGAGCATTCGCTGAGCAAATACTTTGAAATGCTCGAGCATAAAAAAAAATCAGATGCTCGTTACCATCGCCACCTGCACCGTGCACCTACTCGAGGGAAGATGTGAGCTGGTGTCATCGCATCGGCATCGAGCTCAATTTTGAGTTGTCAAAAAAAGCCCGGTTGGTGTTGGGTGTCGACCAGAGGTTAACCTTTCTGTGGCAAATCAAACAAACTTATTGTTTTCTTCTCCATTCATTCCAAGTCGTACACGCCCATGCATCAGTCGTACCTCCGATTGGAACCTACGCGGACAGTGATTTTTATATTAAAAACTGGGAGAAAAGTTTTTATTTTTCTCCCATCGACATCCGCGAAAGGTTGTATTTTTTTTACAAACTGATCACTGTAGTATTACTTGGGAACAATCTTATATATATATATATATATACGTATATAAAAATATAAAGGCTACTTTTGTAGCGCTACCGTATAACCAAAGTTATTACAGATATAATGGGCTATGCGTATATTTCAGTTTCGGTCTCATTCCATAGTCCATTCCAGATATGAAGGTAATTTTCTGACCAGCCTATAAATATTCGCGTGTATGTGTTGAAAATATTTCTGGCGAATAATTTTGAGCAAATTAATACGTCGAATGGTATAATAAAAAACTCCGACGCGGGAAGCCTCGCTAGAAAAAGTAGGTTTTGGAGAAAAAGAATTACGAATTTTGGTGGTCACATTACTTGTTTGTAAGTTTATACGCGTTAATGATAATATGTTACGATTATACGAAATTTGTTAGCTGCTGACGAAATAGACGATATGAAATTTTAAAGCATTATTTTTCTCGATATGAAAAATTATGTACGATGATAAAGTATGGTACATTATCGTATAATTTCAAGTAAAACCAACGAGATAGAATAAAGTTATGAAATACAATTCGTGCATATGGTTCCATGTGGTCAGTCCGCCTCAAAATTGGTAGCGTAATACAATAAATTATTATAAATATTTATTGCGAATTTCGTGGCTATTGGTTGCAGAATCGAGCGTTTTGTTTTACAGCCAAAATAAAAACAAAAATAGTGGTACCAGAAGTACCGTCCGGCCGATTCGCACCAAAATCAGTATGTTTGATCCTTAGCTTAGTAGAAATGCTTGTACCAAATTTCGTGATTATCGAACGAAATTGCGACCTGTACCGTGGGAACGAGAAATTGACGTATATCTTCTATCTACCTATTTATCTGTCTACCTATATATGCCTATATATGTATATAGATACGTACGTATATACGTATACGTACATACATACGATATAATTAAATTTCTTGTTCCCACGGTACAGGTCGCAATTTTTGTCCGATAATCACGAAATTTGGTACGAACATTTGTACTGAGCCAAAGACCTGACCTATTGATTTTGGTGCGGATCGGCCAGGCGGTACTTCCGGTATCGCTATTTTCGCATTCATATTGGTCATAAAATGCGAGATTCATCGTAACATGCTCCCAAATCAGGTGCGAATCGACCGGAAGGTACTTCCGGTAAAACTTTTTTTTCCTATTTTTTTTCTAATTTGCATAAACTTTTCTTTTTACAAAAATTAACCCCGTTTTCGTGTTTTCTTTTTCTTTTCTTTTTTTTTTTTATAACTATTATATTTCTTTGGTTTTATTTTAAATTATACGATTATTTTACCATACTTTATCGTCTTAATTATACGCTTTTATTGCGATTGGTAACACGTTGAAATATGACGTAATTTTGTACGAGACCGCTAGGATCGCTTTTATCGAGTTTGTTGTTATCAGCTGTGATTCGATATTATTCTGTAAATATTATGGCGGTTACGGTGTATTATGTTTTTATATTATATTTACAGAATTGCGCCGCGAAATTCGTTCTAAACAAATCATCGCAATTATCTTTTTTTTTTTTTTTTTTTTTTTTTTTTTTTTTTTTTTTTTCAATCTTTGTTATTGTCGTGAAAAAAGAAGTGAGAAATTTTATTTTCACTTTCGCCGTTATTTTCTTCTTCAAATTATTATAAAATCGTATTTTTTAAAAACTCGTTTTTAACCTAACTTATCAATTTTTCGTTTCAAGAAATAACGCTTTTACATTTCACAATGTCCAACATTTTGTCAGCAACTAACAAATTTTGTACAATCATAACGTACAATTAACGCGTATAAACGTACAGACGATTAATGTGACCAACAAAATTCATAGAGTTCTTTTTCAAGCAAGATTTGCTGCGCTAGTTTTTTTTTTTTTTTTTTTTTTTTTTCATAGAATGATTTTTTAGGTTTTTCATTTTTGTTAAATGTTTTTCGAAATTATCGTTTTTAGATTATACATGTTTTTAGTTACAACGAGTAAAGATTGTCGGTTCGCTCGTTACAAAGGTTGTGGAATCTTTCGAGCAGATGTGGGGGGCTAGTTCATGGTATTACCACTTCGTGGGCAACAACATCATTGTCCCTACGAGTCGGTAATTAACAAGAGTTGATAGTACGCGTGTTTTTTCAAGTGGAATATCAACCGGTATCAACTATCAATTTTATTCGTATCAATTCGGTTCACGATCGATATCCAAGCCGACTTAATTTTCCTTTACCCCATACCTGCGATGTTACGGACACTTACTTTTGGCCCGCGTGTATGGCATTCCGTGTAGTCAAGGTTTATTAAGGTATGATTGATTGGTCGTGGTTGGTGTCGTGTCGTGTCGTGTCGTGTCGTGTCGTATCGTGTCGTGTCGTATCCGTGGCAAATAAGTGTAAGACGTCCGCGCATGCGCGGGACTTGCGCCGCTTTAGCCACCGATTGTTCTTAATTATTGTAAATCTTCGCCGAGGATGGCTCGCCTACCCTCTTCTGCAGCGCGAAGTTCTCATCGTACTCGCGCCGAATTTGAAAACAAAAAAAATTTAGGAAACAAACGTAACGTATTGTAATAAGTGATACGGTCGGCACTGAAAGCCGCCACCTGTGGAGTGAAAAGCGTAGTACTTGGCGGCTGCTGAAATTTCGCTTTGTTTACGTCTCGTATATAAAAACACTGGTCGATATACTCCGTAATTATTGGTCTCGTAATTAGCGTCGTTACTGTACCGTCGACGTATTCGTAATTCGAATACACGTGTGGTGGGGGTCATCCGTTAAATTCGCGAGTATAGCGTATACGAGGTTTGTTTGAAGTTAGGCGGTAATGGTTTGGTGGGTTGGTTGGTTGGTTGGTTGGTTGGTTGGTTGGTTGCCTGCCTATTTATCGGTTTAGCGCGGGCCGTATATGTGAACGCAGACGGTGGCTACGGTAGCCACGTTTACCTGATAAAATGTCGATATCAAATTACAGAATATGTAAAGATTGTGAAAATTAAGAACGGGTGCGCGTCTGTTGCGACAGGTGTTGCTGTTTTTTTAAACGCAAGAAGAAAAGAAGCGGCCGCGTGAAATGACTAATGGTTGTCCGTAGGAGCAAAGAAAAAGAAGCCGTCACCTTGCTGCGCACCATTTCGCAGTCCAACTCGCGCGACAGCGTTCTCAACGGCGACGGCAGCAGAAGCAGCGGCGGCGCCGTCGCTTCGTGAACTCGACGTCGTTGTCACGCCCCGTCACGGGTCCGTCCGCGTCGCGTCGGACGTAACACGCAACGCGGCCATCAGTGTCGCCGCTC
>WOFM01000110.1:0-136543 GCA_011428145.1 Ericerus pela | reverse complement strand
ATAGGTACACCTGCCTTTACGTAATGCGATGACTTTGGTCTCAAATTGTAGGACTGATCGGTGCGAAGGTTTTAGATTGAAAAAAAGTCTTAAAAAAAAAAAAAAAAAAAAAAAAAAAACTACTTTATCTGCGGATATTTAGTTTCTTTCTACAAACACACACGGTCCGAAAAAGAGTTTATACTTTTATCAAGTTTGCTCGCAAAAAGGCCTATCGAAATAACTGATCTCACGAAGTGGTTCGGGATGGTGGGGATGATGAAAATCATCCGTTTCACGAGAAAATAAAGCATTTTCCTACGCAGAGCCGATCTTTTTTTCTTTTTTCTCTTTTTTCTCTTTTTTCTCTTTTTTCTCTTTTTTTTTTTATGTAGGTACGAACGTAGGTACCCACTTAACGTGTCCGTGCCAATCACATTTTGTGTCCACCGTTCGAGACATTACCCGCGAAAGGGATAAAGATGAAACTGGGGGGGGGAGGGGGTAGCCCGTGTGCTGTTATACTGTATAAATACACATACGGAATGTGGTCCGATGGGAGATTAATGTTTATCGGTTCGGTGGTTTACGAGAATACTGAAAATGAATAAAAACTGCAGAAAAAGCGGATGATTTTCCAACATTAGGTGAGGTACCTACGCGACACAACGACCAATTAAGGGATTAGGCTGAAATATTCGCAAAATATATAGCACTCGTATAGGCGCGAGGGCGGATAGAAGTTTCAAAAGTTTGATGTTTATTACTCCAGTAGGTGGTTTACGAGATAAACTGGAAGAAAAAAAAGTTTGCGGAAAAGTCGCTTTTCAAGCACTTGGAAAAATGGACGAAAGCGCATAGCCGTCGCATTGAAAATTTCGCAAAAAGTAATCTTTACGTAGGACCAGAAGTGGTGGCAGTTCGGTGCCAATTTATGAAATAGGTAGTTTTGAAGAAAAAATATTAAGAAAGTGGATTTTCCACGGTTTTGAGAGTAGCGCGAAAAGAATTAAGGCTAAATTTTCACGAAATATCGTACGCGTATGAAGGGCGCTGCCCGCGTCGACCGCCGTATCGTTGTACGGTCGCCGAACAAACGATCGAGTCTCGACGCTGAAGGCGGCTACGAAGTATTAAAATTATTGTAAAATGCTTTTGGGTGACTGGTAATCTCTTAGCGGCGGTAGAAGAGTTGGTCGTGAAAAGCGACTAAACCTCCTCTGCGCGTAATCTAGTCGGATCTTCAACACCGAGCAAGTGATCGCCTACGGAAGTTTGAAAATTCAGAAAATGAGAAGAAGAAAAATGAAAAATGAAGTTGGAAGTTGAAGTTGCGAGTTTTGGCGGGGCTATCGCGCGAACGCGAGCTGATATTCCGATTTCGAGGATGACAGAGAAGGGTGGGGTACGAGCGTGAAATTTTCACAAAAAGTGGCGGGAAAGTGGATTTTCTCGCATTTCGAGAGACATATTTTTTACGAAAATAAAAATACGCGTACAACCTACCGGAGAGACGGCGCGGGTGTGACGACCGGTAGTTTTTGCAATGCGTCGTCGTATCGGTTGGGGGCACGGCTTCCGTGAAAAGTGGAAAAGCAAAACGAGCGGTTGTCGAGTAGCGCGTCGTACAGCCAGCCGAAGACGAGGCTGGAAAACAGGCGAAGCGCCGAACAAAATTCTCTCCCCGCCACACACCGCGCTTCACGCGGTGACCCTGTAGGTACGAAAATTGTAAGTAGGTAAATTTGTCGGCTTTATTCTCTCGCAGAGCCGCGTTTATGGTACTGGAAAATTGAATGGGAAAATTTTGTACGGCGAAAATGCGGGTTCGCGGTTCCTTCGATGATTGTCGCTCTCGCCATTATAAGTACCTAACTGAAAGTGACTTCCTCTTCGGTGAAATCAGATATGGTAAAAATTAATTTGTCGTTGAAATTAGGGGTGGTTATCGTTGAAAATGTTTTCCTCGACTGTTATATATAAGTAGGCAGGTAGTTAGGTATTAAAATAAGCGACGGTTTAAAAAACGGAAATTCCTTTCGTTAATCGGCTATTTTTATTCTCAATTTATGAAGAAGTCGTTAACAATATTTTTAAAAAAGAAAAAAGAAATCGTAGGTGGTAAATCCGAGTAAATTGGCGTATTTTCTCTTCTTTTCTCAGCAATACCAGCGTCGGCTTTCTACGGCCTCGATGGCGGTTAAGAAATCATCCAGTGAACGACGATCGGTTTTTCTCAAAATAAAAGTGTTGTTATTCCAAACGAGATTTTCACGATATGTTCCGGATTAACATGCGCAGATTTTTCGGACCTATAAATTTTACTTTCTTTCGGACCAGAAAATAATCGAACGTTGACATTTTTTCAAATTTTTTAGTCCTACTGCCAAAGAGTAGTGTCCTCTGATTCAAAAAAAGATGAAAAATGTGCTATTACGGACCGCCGATGCGTAAAAATTGTTTTTCAAGAATTTCGAGAAAATTACCAAAGAAATTATTATCGAGGTAATAGAGGTAATAGCGAGTAGCAGGTCTGATAGGAGTTTGTTGCCGATTGATTCTTCGGTGCTTTCCAAAAAAAAATAAAAATAAATAAATAAATAATGTAAAACAAAATTGAGGGGAAAAAAGCATAGTCTGCCACTTTGCTCGAATTATCTATTTATTTTTTCATACTCTCGACGGTGCAACGCGGTATCGTGAACGACGGAGTCGTACACGATTCGATATCGATAATGTACGACAATATCGTTATCTCAATGACGTCAGTAGAACAGACCTATCAAAATGCTAACAACGTACACAAACACAGACAACACGGACAAGTTCGTTACGAGTAATAACGAACGACGTCATTCGGCTAATGGCGACGAACATGTAAACACCACGTTCATTTATAATTGATCTCACTATATGGTAACAGAGCAAGAAACGGTCCTCGCAGTATATTTTAAGGTTTTATTGAGTGTGTGTTATTATTCGTGTCTACCATTTATTTGTGCATACCGTCAGTTATTCGAATTGTTCGTTCTATACAAACACGTGTCTCTACAAAGCAGAAAACGTATGTTAACAACAAACACCACAGAACAAAACAGACGTAAATTTATTGAATTCCTTATACATAAAACATAGTTAACGTACTTTTATATAGACAAGTGAGATCGGAAAATAAATTAGTACGAACTCCATTTCAATATCCAGGTGCGCAACATTCTTACAATCATATATCTAAAGCAACAGTTGTTTCACAGATCTCGATATGGGGAAGAAAAAGCTTAAAACAGCGGAAGGAACAAACCCGCAAGCAGAAGCAGCAGAGTCAAAAACTACACACCCGTCACCATTGCTCTTATCTGAACAACCGCGCCAACATCCATCACCGTTAACACGCAACATTACAGATCAACAAACCTCCACACAACAAACCAATCCTAACATTCCAAACATAACGAGCACAAACAAAGAAACAAAAACTCTTAACTTACCAAAAACTATTACGATTACTCTACCAACAACAACTACACATACAATCACAAACCCTAATATCCAACCTACGTACTCCACAATAACTGCCACAGATAACCCACAAACTTCAAGATACAGACCAACAACAACAGCGTTACTAACAGCTACTAACAAACAAACAGTAACACAGGAAATATTACCTATTCCAAACATCATACCGACACAACAACTGAGACAAACACTTTACACAACCAACATACCAACCACTCAACAGACATACAAAAGTCCACAAAAAACATACATAGAAATATAAATGGCACGAGCAGAAACCAAAATTCAACAGGCCAAAAAACTATAACGTTGCCTTATACCAACCTTCAGATGTAAGAATACTCTTAAGCGTCTTACAATTTTGATTAACGGACTTAGATAACTTACCAACAGACGCAGACACACAATTTTACCAGAAAATTTATGACATAAAAGAGGAACTTACCATTTACCTAACGAAAATAAATAACGAATTCGAACAACTACAAACAGCTCGACAGATACAACAACAGACCGCTCAACAATACATACAAGCCAGACAACCACCAGAAATATATTGCGACACAAACATAACAACAACTTCAAGCAAACGACAAAGAACAGTGTCCAGAGCATCGAGTGAGGAAATGATGAGTCCCCGCTCCACGGGATATTACAGATCGGGCTCAGAGGAGCGACACAGACCCTCTACACCTCTAGGTAATACCTTAAATACATCCATAACAATACTTGAACAAACCCCTAAAAGAAAAAGATCATCGAAATGGACTTACAAAGACGATCAAACACCACAAACACCAACTATAGAAACAAAAAAATCAAGAACAAGGAACATAACAGATGAAACAACACCAATTGACTTAACACCCACAAGAAAAAACACTAACACAGATACGAACACAACAATACAAAGACGCACTATAATAACAAATACGCACAGACAACCTATAAACAATATTTTAAATCAACCAACTGAAATAATATCAGACCAAACAACAAATGACCAAAATAAACAAGAACATCAGAATAACCTACAAAATACAACAATACACAAAAACATACTCCATATACCAAAAGTCTGGGAAATACCCACTGGATCAAACACTTCAACTCAATCATGCTTACTTAAAACACCAAAGTACAAACTACCAAAATTCAACGGAAAACGTATATCATACCCAGACTTCATAACATCGTTTACCAAATACATACACATAAGAGAAGACATCATAACACCTCAAAAATGTAAAATACTAGAAGACGCTATGCCAGACACTATCAAAAAAAGACTAACAACTTTAGGGCACAATGAACAAGGATATTTCAGAACACTTCAATACTTACACGATGAATTTGGAGATGAATCAAGATTACGCTTGGAATTATGGCAAACTCTAAACAACATACCCCTGGCACAAAATACCAAAGAAGGCTTACGTAATGCATACGATAAAACATGCATGCTACTAGACACTATTCACGACTTCGTACCAGAATTAACAGACGACCTAACCTTTCCAGCATTATTACGTATCTTTCCTAGAAATTCATACTCCAATAGAATAAACATTTCCAAACCAACCTCAAGAGCTGTCTTAGAGGCTGTTTACCAAGAAATTAAAACCAGAGACTTAACAGAAAAACCTGACATAATGAAAGAAACACACAAAACACAAGAAAATCAACAACAAAACAACACCTACTACAGAGACAAATCAAACAACACATTTAACAGACGACAATACAATAGACCACAATATAACAAACCTACTAACAATAACACAACAGAAAATTCAACACAACTTAAAAGTAGTCCTAACTTCCACTCAATTATAGAACAAGGTAAACCTTTGCCAGAACATTACATAGATAATGATATTGATAATTTCTCTGTTCCAGCTCATCACTACAAAACAGACACAGACAGCAGCATCCCCAAACAACTCTATCGTTTTCCAGCCATACCAACAAAACAGAGATGCATGTTCTGCAAGGGACCACATTGGAGTTACCTTTGCTGCAACAGCAAATACAATACACTGGAGAGCAGACGATCTTACTTCAGACAGTTTAACTTGTGTCCCAAATGCAGAGTTTTAGCATCAGCAGACCATTGTAATCAAAAACAGAGACAGTGCAGATGGTTTCAATGCCAACAAACAAACGCTCATCATTCGGCACTATGCCCCAGAACAACGTACCCGATGACAAAAGCAGAGGCGAACAAATATTTAGAGAGAGTAATAGACCTACAAACTAAATTCCCATTACGTAAGCCAGAACAAATAACTACAAACATCAACGTAAAACAAAATAATCTTAATAATATGACTTCTTTACAGCCCCGCCAGAACCAAGAAAGCAAACACCATCATATTACAGAGACTGAAGAGACACCAGAAGCACAAACCATCAATACAGCAGAACCAACAGAAGAAACAATACTACAACCACCAATACCAAGTAAGTTGAAATTATTCACAATACTATCAACAAACAACAAATTTCTTACATTTTCAACAACCATACGTAATCCCAAAACATTACAAACATACCCAATTAACGCGTTTTTTGATTCAGGCAGTACCAAAACATATATACTTGATAGCATAGCTAATCAAACCCTCAAGTTACCTATAATAGGAACACACTCCTTAAAACTAGCTGGCATACAAAATCAGATATCCCAAACATTCCACACAAACATTGTCAAATTTGAAATAGAACATACTAAACACAAATTTACAAACCTCATAGCTAGAACAGTAGCAAATATATCAAATAAACTAGAAACGCAAAACATAGATGATATTAAACAAACTTACCCAGAATATGAAAATTTACACTTTGCACAAACTTTAAAAACAACATCGAAAATACACATACTAATAGGCAATGAATACATGTGGCAATTCATCAAATCAATCAGTCATTTATCCTTATCCATACAACTCATAGAAACAGACTTCGGATTCCACATAACCGGACAAACAACGAATACAAAACAACCAACTGAACCAGAACACACATTCTTCTCATCAGAACCAGATATAGAAAACTTATGGAAACTTGAAACAATAGGAATAATCACACCAGACTTAACAGCGGAACAAGAAGAACAAAAAGCAATGGAGCTATTTTACAAAAACATAAAACTAGTCAATGGTAGATATCAAGTCAGATGGCCATGGAAAATATACCCACCACCACTACCAGACAACTATTTTTTAGCCTTTAGCAGACTCAAAAGTCAACTCCCAAGAATGCGTACTTCACCAGACTTTTTCGAAAAATATAACGCATACTTTCAAGAACTATTTAAAAATGATATAATAGAATACGTTAACAATAAACATTCAACGGAACCAATACATTACTTAGCACACCACGGCCTAATAGACCCAACAAAATTCACACACCCAATCAGAATCGTTTTTGACGGATCAGCCAAAACTAAAAAATCAAACCACTCAATGAACGATTGCATACACAAAGGTCTAAAACTTCTGGCTGACTTAGTAAAATTATTTATAACATTTCGACTCAATCCAATAGGAATAAGCGCAGACATCAGAAAAGCATTCTTACAACTAGAACTTAACCCATCAGATCGTGATGTCACCAGATTCTTATGGCTCAAAGACCCAAATAAACCACTAACAAACAACAACCTCCTTATTATCAGATTCAAAAGAGTACCTTTTGGCATTATAGCATCACCATTTTTATTGGCAGCAACCTTACTTTACCACTTCCAAACTACCAACCCTCAATTCTACAACATACTTACAAATCACTTCTATGTAGACAATTTAATCACATCAGTCTCAACACACGAACAAGCAGTCAAATTATACAACGCATAAAACAAAACTTTTAACGACATTTCCATGGAACTAGCACAATGGTCAACAAACGACGCAAAATTACGAACTTACTTTACAGATAACAATGCAATTCAAAAACCACCCGTTAAAATACTAGCCATTCAATGGGATTACACAAAAGACATACTCTACTTACAACCAAAAATAAAAATGCCAGAACAACATACCAAGAGAACTTTTGTCAGCAACTTTTCAGCGATCTTTGACCCTTTATAATGGTTCGCACCATTAATGGTTCCTGCAAAAGTTTTTGTACGAACCTTATGGAATCACAAACAAGACTGGGACACACCGTTATCAAACTCTCTAATCCCTATTGCAGAAAACATTATAACAGACATAAGTAAGTGTAACGGCATATGTTTCCTAAGGAAATTTTTTCAAAAACCCTTTCTACCAGAACAAGCAGAAATTCACACATTTGTAGACGCTTCTGCCATAGCATATTCTGCAGTAGCATACTTACGATACAAAGCAAACAACATTCACACACTAAGATTCCTAATCGGTAAATGCAGATTAACACCAGCAAAAACACACACAATACCAAAATTAGAACTAATAGCTGCATTACTAGGAACACGACTCATAAAGTTTCTTAGAGAAACATTATGCATACCCAACAATAAACAATCTTCTTATGGTCTGACAGCAAATGCGTACTTATATGGCTTACACAAAGAAAAATCTTACCCCCTTTACACAGAACAGAGTCAAAGAAATAATAACAACTCCAAACATAACATTTCAGTAAGTACCAACAAAAGAAAACCCAGCAGACATAGGATCAAGAGGATCAAACCTAGCTTCCCTAATACAATCAAAATGGTTCACAGGACCAGACTGGCTAACACAAGGAAAAACACAATGGCCACAAACAGATCTACACACATTAAAAGATGAAAAGTTAGAAATACAAATAGAGGAACAACACGAACAAACCTTTTGCACAATAGCAGAATCCTTACACGATTACGCTCAACCTCACATTAATGAAACAATATTAAACAACACATATAACAACCACACATACACACGTAAATATAGACAAACACAATCCAAAACATACAAAATCCCACATTATGAACAAACATCAGAAACAGTCACTAACAATAACACAAATCCTGACATAGACCACGAAGAAATAATCAACAATACACCACAAACACAACATACACACCCACACTTGAATGGAGAAGAAACAATAGATCATGAAGAAATTATTACAAACTCTACCTCATCACATACGAACACACCCATGACATATATATACGGAAACAACTTGACACCATTTAATTTAGACATTACTAAATTCTCTTCACTACAAAAATTAATTAAAACATTTCAAATTATAATAAAAGCACTAAAACAATTTCGATAAAAGACAGCACAACAGAAATTGCATACAACATCATATCTCAACACAAACTACCAATTCTTTCAAATATTAACCATTTTCATCAAAGCAGAACAAAAGAAATATTGCAAACTTATCTTTCAACAACTACAGCAAACAAACCCACCACCATATGCAATACTGAAAAAGTTCCATATAAAACTAGATAACAATGATATGCTCAGATTACATAATTACCTACCACCACATACATTACACACACGAACCTATTCCTCATACCTTTTACCCCCAAACTCATACTTAACTAGATTAATTATACTATACATACACGAAAAAGGTTACCATAGTGGAACCAGATACACAGTCACAAAATTCAGAAAAAACTTTTTCACTCCAACCATCAACAAACTAGTCATATCTACAATTAGGAAAAATTGTTATAAATGTAAAATCGATTCAAACAAACCATAAAAACAACCACCCTTTTCAACCATACCAGATTTCAGACTCAACAAAAACGATCACCCATTTACACATACGGGCGTCGTCGGCCCATTCTATACATACAATAAAATAATAACAAACAACCACAACAGATAACACCATCAAAAAGATGGGTTCTCATATTCACATGCCTCACTATACGAGCAGTATACCTAATACCCATTGCATCCTTACAAACAGAAGAAATATGGTGCGCATTTCACTCATTTTTCACAGACAGAGGAACACCAAAACTAATACTCTCAGATAACACAGCACAATTCAGAGTCATCACCACAAATATAACAAACATCTGGAACAACGTAACAAATGACAATAAAGTACAAAATTACCTCTACAAAAATCACATACAATGGAAATTCATACCAGCTAAAGCCGCATGGTACGGAGGCACTTACAAAGGCCTAATAGGCATCATCAAACAAGCGTACTATAAAACAGTAGGTCATCACCCAATACACATACACACATTCAATATTACCATCAAACAATTACAAATAATAATAAACTAAAGACCCAACGTATTCGTACCTCATACCAGCCAACTTCCTTCATGCTAATTTCCAACATACTGTCCTAAATTCTAACAAACCAGAAATCAATCATACAACAACAGAAAGACACTTACAACACATAAGGAAAATGGATCAAACATATTTAAAAAACTTATGGATTCAATGGAAACAAAATTATCTCACATACCTTCGAGACAAACAACCACAACCAATACCAAATAACTACAGAACAAATAACAACATACCAAAAATCGGAGATTTAGTACACGTCATAGACGCAGTATCAACACCTAACAAACCACAACTAGCAGTGATCAAAGAATTATGTAAATCCTCAGACCAAATAGTCAGATCAGCTTCTATTATATTCCCAAATGGAACACTTACTACCAGATCCCTTAAATATTTAGCACCACTAGAGTTAAATTCCCCAGACCCTTTACGACATACACACACAAAAATAGTGGCCCAAAAAACATAACACCTATGAATTATCATAAATAATTCGTAGCCCAGACCGTCTTTAGGAGAATCTACTCTGGGTAAACTTCCAAACGAAACAAATCAAGTTTGCAACCAGAGGACCCACTGTGAAACCAATATAAAGATTGGAGAAGCAGGTGACACTTCACAAACCAACAGAAACAAAACACTAGCCAACCATCACTTATCCTCACAGAAGGAGAAATGATGTAGTTGACGTGTTTTCGTATCAACAAATAAATTAATATATCTCTTAAATTTTTTCAAAATCACAAATATATCCAGACACGAACAACACAACAAAGAACGAGAAAGCAGAGTGTTCCACAACACAAAATAAGTAACGAACCTGTGATACCAGACCTTCCTACACAAGAAGGTAGATCTCATTATTCTATAATTAACAAATAAGCATTACCTCAAAACAAAGTGAGAAACAATGTGATAATAAACGTTCCTATACCATTGTACGAATTCATATAATAAATTGTTAAACATTATCGTTCCTAGCCCATAAACGTATCGTTAATTGTTATCATTCCTAACATATAATAAATAATAATATTTCATAAATATCTCTTTATTTTGTATTATATTAACAAACACACAAACCTCCTTTAACCAGACAATTCAATACATACATAACAAACACTAATAAACACCAAAAAAAAATAAAAATATATATACACAGATAATACATAAACCAACAGACAAAAATCCCATATTGACTCATACATGGAAGGTAGACTGGGAAAGACTTAGACTTCCTCCCCCCAGGAGTATTGTGAACGACGGAGTCGTACACGATTCGATATCGATAATGTACGACAATATCGTTATCTCAATGACGTCAGTAGAACAGACCTATCAAAACGCTAACAACATACACAAACACAGACAACACGGACAAGTTCGTTACGAGTAATAACGAACGACGTCATTCGGCTAATGGCAACGAACGTGGATACACCACGTTCATTTATAATTGATCTCACTATACGCGGGTTCCGCATCGCATTTTGTAACAATTTTCTGTTTAGTGGGGAGTGTGCTATACGATGCTTTGACTATATAGCTTAATGGACTGCTGGAACTGATAAGAAATACATAGGGTTAAATGGAACACCGCTGAAGCCACTGTTAACAGGCGTTCTTTTTTACAAAAAACGACTTTTGGTGATATTCAAGATTTTATCAGTTCTAGAAACAACAAAAAATCAGAAACAGCATACCTACTACATATGAAATCGATACCTATTTCATTTATCGTGTGGTAAACAGGTTAGAAATATGAAAACCTTGTACTTGTGGCAGCCCTATATCTTTAATTTAGATTCCAAATACACTTGGACATTCGATTTTGGTATTCTCTGCAATCGGAAATCCTACTGACTGTTAAATTTATTGAGGTGAGTTCTGATCACTTGATGCGGAAAAGATAAAAACGAGTTATCATCTTTGAAAAAGATTTATTACCAACGTTAGTGCAACGACTGACGAGCGGAGAACATTCTCCGTCGAGCAGTGGCGGGAAAGATTATGTCGACGATCAGTGTCGCCACATGTGAAAAGATTAAATGTAATAAACATGTTACATACAGTGTTAGTAACACCCCCCTGCGATTCAAAACGGACGAACGAACATATAAGTAAAAAAAATGTATCACACAGGGTATGTATTATAATGTACAATTAAAATGTGTATAAATTTATAAATCAATTGTTTTGTCTTATATATTGTGTAATTATTAACATGAGGTATACATTTAACCTTCTGTTATAGTGTCACATCTTATAAATAAATTGTGTGATTTTAAATTATTATATATATATATATGTAAGAATATGTATTCGCATTCTTAAAATAACCACAGTTTCTGTCTGTGTTTCGCACTCGCTGATATAGTGAGTTGCAGAGATCTCTCATATATATCTTAGATTCGTATTGTATTCATCTATTGATGGATTTTAAGTATGGAAAGATGAAAGATGTGTCTACATGATTCTTCATTATTTTCTAAAGAGCTTACATATATATAAAGGGAAAGGTTGGAGAGATCAATATCTCCTCATCGTCAGCTGTGGAAGAAATCATTATTATCTATGTCCTTATAATTAATTGTGTGGGGTTTAAATAAATATACTATTGTTGGAATTAATTGAATTTGTTAGGGGATGCTGATGCCAGTAAGAGAGGCAGAGCAGCGATGGGGAACCTGTTGTAAATGTATGATGTGAATTGTGAAACAAAATATGGACCGCTCGGTTTACGATAGGTGCTAAAAGACCAACGCCCATCCGCAGTCCAAAACCAAATATCAAAAATTTTGAGGGATATGTCAATTAAGACTATTGGCCGAAAAGTTGACTTGCTCGGAGGATTCTCGTAATGATATTCTGGAAGGTTTTCCGATCAAGTGCTTTAGTTAATATATCGGCAACTTGATCAGGTGACCTAATATCATTGAAGTTTATCAATTTTTGCTGAAATGCCTCCAGCAGTGCGTAGCATTTGATCGCAAGAGACCTGGATCGTTTCTGACCTCCCCCAGATGCAATGCGGGACGCAGATATATTGTCCTCATACACCTGCACTGGGTCGGTTACAGAGAAAACGCTTTCCATAAGTCTCCAGATCACATATATGTCGTCGAGTGCATCATTCAATGCAATTAATTTGGCTGCAGTTGACAAAGTTGCAACCATGTGTTGCCAATTTAGCAAGTCTCCGTTTACAAAAATCATGAAGCCGGTTGTAGAGCACCCTTTCTCCAAGTTATTTATGTCAATGGGTGAATCGTCTACGTCGGGTGCATACGACGCATCGACAAAAGCTTTAATGTGAGTTTGGTCGGAGTGGAAGACCAGAGAGAAATCTCTTGTAGTTTTCAGGTATCTAATGATACGACGAACATAGTTTTTTATTTCATTGTTGGAGGATGCCTGAAAACGGGATAGGTAGTTGACGGCGAAAGCAATATCCGGGCGGGTCAGTCTTGCCACATATTGCAAATTCCCAATCAAAGCCCTATATTCGGTATCGTCAATTTCATTTGCTGGTTTATTGAGTTTAAGCCCAGTCTCCATGGGTGTGGAAGATGGATTGCATTCGGTTATTCCGAACTTCCGGAGAATCTTATCGATATATCTATTCTGTGTGAGTATTACTTGTTTTCTTGGAATATCACAATTTATTTCGAATCCAACGAAAAAAGTTGGGTTATGTTCTATTTTTAATGTGAAGTTTTTATCAAAAGTATTTATTAAGTCTTGTGTCCACTCGTCGTGGTTACTAGCCAACAACATGTCATCCACATAGACCATTAGGAGTGCCTTTGCACCAATATTATCCTGTTTGACGTAAAAACATCTATCTATCTTTGACTGGGTGGATCCAGCTTGAATTATTGTTGAATTCAACAAATTGTATCAACTTTTGGAAGATGTTTTAAGTCCATATATTGACTTTATAAGTCTCAGGCAATTATTTTTGCCTAATTGGCATCCCTTAGGGTTTGATATGAATATTGGATATTTTATTTGTTAATTAAGGAAGGCTGTCTTTATGTCAAATTGTGTTATGTTTAAACCATATTTATTGGTAATTGACAGTATCCACCTGATTAACCAGTATTGGACTACCGGGTCATATGTTTCGGTTAGAGAATAGTAAGTGAGATCTTTAAAACCCCTTGCAACCAATCTGGCTTTCGGTATGTGAACGCCTCAGTTGTCGGGTTTTGTGGTGAAACACCACTTTGTATCTACCAACCTCACATTTCTCTCCTTTGGGACGACTTCCCAAATGCTCATATCAGATAGTGAATTCAGCTCGTCTGTAATGGCTTGTAGCCACTCTTCCTTAAAGGGGTTGTTTTCAACATCCTCCCGTTTTTGAGGGATGTGGTCCTCAATGTAATTTTTATATCGTGATTTGAATAAATTTAAGATTACAGGAGTATCTATAATGTTATTATTATCTTGTGTATTTTCTTTATTATTATTTATATTATTTATTTGTTTTATATTTCTCGTTTCATCAAATCTGACATCGCAAGTGACATGCGATTTGTCCATTAATGGGTCCCTTATACAGTACCCACTGTTGGTATACCCTACAAAAATTCCTTTGTCGGATTTTTGGGTTAATTTTGGATGTTCACTATTGGCACTTTTTCTTTTATTTCTAGTGGCTTGTTGCTGACGGACCTCTATGGGGATGTGCCTGTGGGCGAGAGACCCAAAAACTCTCATGTTAGATAAGTCCGGCTTTATGCCGTAAAACATCTCAAAGGGGGGTCTTGTTACCTTTATTGGCCCTAGTTGGGCTTCTGTTTATAACATAAACAGCCGTCAGAACAGCCGATGACCAAAACCTGAAATCCAAATTGGAGTCAAACAACATAGCCCTTGTCCTTGCCATAATCGTTTGATTCTGCCTTTTGGCCATCACATTCAACTCTGGTGAATACGGAACAACTGGCTCAAGGTTTGCGCCGTTGTTCTCACAAAATGTCTTCATATTTGAGTCAAGGTATTCCCTAGCATTGTCACATCTTAAAGTGGCTATGGGATGATCCGGGAATTTCGACTTTAATTTCATATATAATTTTTTAAATTCTTCGAAAACCATTGATTTCTTTTCAATGGTGGAAATAAAAGTATACTTTGTGGCATGGTCCACGAAAATCAAAATGTATTTTTCACCATATATGCCTGGTGAGAAGGGGCCCGTTGTATCTGATGAAACGAGCTCAAGTTTCCTCTCAGGTCGTGTGCGAGTTCCATTGTGCCCTAGTCTTCTAGAGTTAGCTTTCATGCATACCTCACACAGACTGAACTCGTCATCACAAAAAGTAATTCCATTTGGAATACCTCTTGAGACCTTTGTCAAGAATTTTAAATTTTTTCCTGATAGGTGTCCTAATCTCCTATGCCATATCATTTTTTTGTCTATTTTCGATGTTTCTGTACTCTCATTAGATTCCTGATTGTCACTTATTGTATTATTATTATTTATTGTATTATTATTAGTGTTTATATCTACGTCCTCATTCATTTCACTTCCACCTTCATTCATTTCATTTTCTTGTGGATTATTATTATCATATGCGTCATTAGGATTTATTATTATGTTATTATCTATATTATTATTAATTATATTTTCTTGTTTTTTATTATTAGTGTTCTCTCCATTCTCTTCATATTCCTCCTGACTTTCCTCTATAATTTCTTCTTCTACTTCATATTCCATCCACTCTTTCTGGGAATTTATATTGGGCATACATGCCAATTTATTAGATTCATTATTATAAGGACATATTCTATTTAATTCGTCTTCATCTTCCACAATATTAACGGCGGACTCTGGTACAATTTCGTACTTCACCATGTACACGCCTCTTATTTTTGGGGCTGAAAAAATGACTTCGTCCGAATGTGCGCTGCAGAGAAATTTTGATCTATGCCTAGCGCTCTATTTTCTGTTATTTTAATCCCTGACATTAAATCTACATTTAGAGATGGTACATAATGTACGTTTTTTAGTCTTATTATTGTTTGGTTTCTCTCTGAGTTCTCCACTCTGATGAACATGGTACCTATATGTGTGACGATGAGTAGTGTATCTTGAATGGCACATTCCAGTTTGATAGGCTTTTCTAACATTATTGGGTTAGATAATTTCGATAAGTCCGATATAACATGAGCGACAGCTCCACCATCTAACATAATTCTTTTAGTGAGAGGGACATAATTTGTGTCTGACTCTTGTTTTGTTTCTTTAGATGTAATTAAATTTATTAGTTTATTATTGTTTGTGTTTATTCTCGGATCGTGGTTCTTGTACCTGATCATCATGGACCATTGAACGTCATTTTCTTTCTTATTTTTATTATTATTATCGTGGTTGTTATTTCGTCCGTATCTTGTATTTTGGGTTGGACCATCTGGTTTATCTTGGTGTTTTATACCCTCTTTATTTGACGGACATACTTTAGCTATGTGTCCTTTGCCACGACACTTAAAACATACTAAAATGTTCGAACTTGGCAAAGTATTTTGATTTTGATTATTGTTATATTTTTTATTTTCGTATGTATTATTATTATTCTGAGACATTTCTGATTGTTGATTATTATTATATATCATTTTCCCTGATCTGCATTTTGACTGTGATTTTGATTTTTATTAGTGTTATTATATCTATTGTAATTTCCTCCATATTGAAATCTTCGACTCTTATTATTGTGGTTGAAATTACAAAATTTATTATTATTATATTTTGACTTTTTCTCGTCATACAACATATCTGACCTTTCGATTAACATGGCATGGAGTGTTTCAATTGTTTTTTGATCCTGACTTAATGTATTAAACTCCAGCCTTGTCATGTCATAGTCCATGTTTAAAGATATTAGAAGTTGCTCTATTTGTTCCTGTTTGTCAAGAGGTTTACCACAATCCCTTATTTTTTTAGCCGATCTTGAGAAAACATCTAAATAGCTCCTCATGTTACCGTCACTATTAAATTTTAATCTCTGAAAAGCCTGCTTCGCGTTAATATTTGTCAGTTGCGTGCAGCTCTTGTATCTTTCATCTAAGACTTTTAATATTTGGTTTATTGTTTTTAAGTCTTTGACTCTTTCAATTAGTTCGTTATTGAGTCCCAGATAGATTAAAGCTTTTCCCTTTTCTTGGTTACGAAAATATGCCATTCGATTAGCTGGACTAGCATTGCCAGGATCAGGATCAGGGTTTAAAAAATTATTTAATTCAAGTCCCAAAAATAGCACTTTGGTCTCAACATCGTGCATAATTGGATACAATCCCTCTGCATAGAGTGTTGAGACCATCGTGGTCCTCCAGGCATCATAATTCCTTCCATAGAATACTTTTTTAGTATCAAATCGTGACATTTTATTATTAAATTTGAAATATTGGGGAATTTAAATCCTACCTCAGAAACACGAGAACTTAAATCTAGAGGGTAACACGGTCTTAACCGCACGATAATGCACAACACGGTCTCAACCGCTTGATAGAGAATGCAAATTAAATATATTATAATATTATATCCAATAATTAATTAATATTTTAAAATTATTTTCACTAATTATATGTTGCCGACGATGAGGTGATCTCTCCGCCGTTGTTTCAGTTTCTTGAGTGATCGATTTACTTGGACTTTATCGCCGAAAATATTCAAGATTGATTTAATTAGTACTCTGGGTTTTGTTCCAGAACGAAAAAGATTCTGTTGAACACGTTAAAACATAAATTAATATTCAATTCACAAATTGTTCAACGAAAATGTGAAAGAGATTAATGCTGAAAAGAAAATAATCTGTTAACCTTCATCTATTGAAAAATATTTTATTGTTTGTGAACAAGAAAAAGTTTGTCACCAAGGTTAATGTTCATGAATATAAATTTTCTTTTGTTGGATTCGATGAAGCTCATCCAACAAAGATTTCCTGTTTCTGCAATTCTCAACCAACAAGATAAAGTTTGAAAAGATATTAAATTCACCTTTCAAGTTTCGACTTTACTTGAATTTTGGTCCAGAATATACACGAAAATGTATCAAATCTTAATTTTAATATACTGGAATTTTAATATTTTATTAATTTTTGGGCAAAATCACACGAAATTATGATTAATTATTCTAAAATTTTTTACTTATCTTATTTTTATCCGTTGATTTTTGTAATTTTTCGATGTTTTCCATCCGCTTTCTTGCCCAATTGACACCAAGTTTTGCCGCTTCTTCTCAGGAGCTCGTCGAACTTCAATCTCTCTGACTCAGCTTTTTCTATACTGAACACAGCATGAGCAGTTTCCAATTATTTCACTTTCGATGACTGGTTTGTTCATCCACAGGATCTTTTTGATCTGCTTTCCCAACTATCTTCTTCAAATTTTTCAACTTACGCCCAAGGATTCACCTTCGTTTACTTTGATTTTGAACTTTTACTTTTCGATTCACTGACTTTAAACTTTTTAAAATTTTTCAGGATATTTACTTTTATCACTGAAACGAACTTTGCGTTCACAAATTTTTAACACTTTTCCATCCACTTTGCGTGGAGGTATCACACGGCACTAAGCCTTTTCACTTTGCGTGAAATGCTAAATTTTAACTTTTGATTAATTACACGATTAACACATTTTAATTACTGCACTTCTTTTTCCGATCCGTAGCTCTGCCTACCATAGTGAGGTGAGTTCTGATCACTTGATGCGGAAAAGATAAAAGCGAGTTATCATCTTTGAAAAAGATTTATTACCAACGTTAGTGCAACGACTGACGAGCGGAGAACATTCCCGTCGAGCAGTGGCGGTAAAAGATTATGTCGATGATCAGTGTCGCCACATGTGAAAAGATTAAATGCGATAAACATGTTACATACAGTGTTAGTCAATATCGGGTTATGTGTTCGTGAGGGAGTGAGGGAATCGTATCCCAACAAAAGTTGCTGAAATTTTTCAAACAAAATTGTAAGAAATCGTTTATCAAGGCTGAAAAATCATTACGGAAAATCATCTACTTTGTTCTGATTCAAACAAAATGACTTGGAAAAATTATCAGAAATATATTTCAAAACGAAGAAATTCGTGATATTTCAACAGACACCGTCAATTTCTAATCACTTCAAACCTTTATAGGACAAATAATAGACCTACTCGAATCTTTTACAATAAGTAACTACTTATTTCAGGTATTTTAAAAACAAAAAATAGCAAAATAAAAGGCAAATTTTCATAAATGTCATCCAATTGTTGTTTATTTTCATTAATGTTCGTATCATCTTAAATTTATTCTAAATTTGAAAAACATTTTCTCCGATCAAATAAAATAAAATAAATTTTTACTCAAAAAACGTATTTTAGCTCATTTAGGACTCAGTTCAAGAAGTTTTTTTCGGATAACAAATCAGCGAACGATGAAACTATTTACCTAACAGCCGAATTTTTCAGTTTAAGAAAACCTTACTTCAAACTTTTCAAGAAAAAAGGAACTCTGTCCAAAACTTACATTTTCACATTCTGAAGAGTTCGTCGATTAATTTAAATCATTATTCGAACGTTTCACTCGTTAATTTCAGACAATAAATTGGTATAGCGTTTTAATATTTCACTAGTATCTGCTTATGTTGTTAGGAGTCACGAAAATATACCTAACTCGATACAAATTCAGTTTTCACACAAAGTACCTTTTTCGAAAAGTAACGCCTGCATTATTTGGCTTAAAGATTTTATCAGTTTTAGCAGTCCATTAAGCTATATAGTCGAAGATACGATATCCGAATGGGGATTTGTTTTTGATTATTATTCGAAGAAACAAGAAGAGGCGGTATTTCGGAATTGGCTAAAATCGAAGCCAGGATTTATTAATTTATCGCCGCGCGTCGATTACCGATGTATTTTTACCAAGCTTAGAGAATGTATATACATATTACATGCCTGGTGTAATGAAAATTACCGATGAAAATAGTACGTCTACATTTTCCTCACGAAAATCACGACGAAAATATTCGTTAATTTAAATGGAAAAAAAACGAACGTCTTTGGCAAGAAAGAGCGCGCATCCAGTATGGAATTCAAATGGGTACCTACACCTACATCATACGTGAAATCGATAAAGCGTGAACTTTTGCGACATCAGCGAGTAAGTCCGGCCAAACTTGAACCGCCGTTTTAATTGTTCAACGTCGCGTCTTCTCATTCTTTTTTCGCGTCTAGTTACTTGCATACCGAATTGGTGAACTGTTGGTTCAATTCAAATTTCAAGTTTTAACGTCGTTCGTACGAATGATTTGGATCAGTATTCACCTCCGACGAACTGGTAAAAGAAGTGGCAACAAACCTCTGAACGATGGAACTCGGGGACCGTTCAACTAGCTACACTAACACTGCCATCGTTCTACTTCGACAACCGACGGTGCTAAAGAAGTACCTGTAACTGGCAATTGAGGAGGTCCCTGTCGGAGTGCTGGGTGCCATTTTTACCTATTTTTTCAGATTCCTTACGGATTGCTTATGCGCGATTTACGACGGAGACGACGTAATAATGGTTTTGGTGTCGCACCTACGGACAGCGCTGCCGACGCCGAATTACCCCATTCGGGAGAATCTGATTATTCCGATTGGTCGATGTTTACGAGTGTGGCGTAATTTATACGCCAGTGTACACTGTAGGTACCCGTTACTCGGCGTAGACGTTAACGACAGTCGACCCCATTTGCGAACAGCTGCGTGTCATCTCCATCGTACGAATATAGATATATGTGCGCACACACACACACACACACACACACACACACACACGTATATGCTCCAAGTTTAGGTGGGAATTTAATTTACGTGCTACGGGAGATAAGGAGCCGGATAGTTGAATTTTTTCGAATAGTATATTCAAAATGAGAGCGATAGGGGTATCGAACGTTGGATGAGACAAATGCGCGCGTATTTACGCGTTGTTCTTCGACACACTGTGCCACTGAGAAAATGGATAAAACCCGCCGCCCGATACGAGTGCGCGTAGGCACTCGAACAGGCAGTTGCAGCTATTTTCGGTAGTTTGTTTGATGAAATCGGCCACCAGATGGCGCCCACTTCGCTTCCTTCCGCCAAGTGCCAACGCGGCGCGACTGCGAACGACCGAACCTGGTTGGCGAGGGCTGCGACCGTACGAACCGAATCGATAAATCGATAAGCTGCTCGTTTTTAATCGGATATGGACGCGATAAACTCGGCTCGTAATAATGGCAGCGCTGACGTGCGCGCAGATTCGAAAGAATTTGTAGGCATACGTCTACAGGTCGTACGTACCTATAGGCTATAGGCTATAGGCTATAGGCGCGTAGTGCGTACGGCGAGGCCGACGGCGCGTTAGCAAATTAGGTAATAATTGTTACCCGTGTACAATAATCGATAACCGTATAATAATATTGTATGACAATACGTAACGTATTATTATGGTACATAGTATTTATAATTTAATAACCGTCGATCGGTTGTTAATCGTCATCGGTCGGTAAATACCACAGTAATTAAGTATAAGTAGGTAGGTACCTACCCGCGCGAGTAATTATGCATATACTATATATACACATATATAAGTAGGTAACGATCGTAGTCGACTTTACGAAAAAAAGGTCATCGCGTCCGGCCATCCTTTTGGCTGGATTTTGGTTTTCAATTTATTATTTATTATTATTATTTTTTTTTTTTTTTAACTTTTTATTCGCTTTTTTTCGCTTTCGCTTAGTTATCGTAGAAAAACGAGCGACGCGAAATGCGACAAAAAAGACGTAGAGATACGTGTAATTTGGGGGAAGTGGGTAAAGAGGGCCGAGTGCGCCGCAGGCACACCTGTAACGCGGTTGCGCAGTCGCCGCCGCCGTAAAGTGGCGTCGCGTCGCGTCGCGACCTTCAGGTGGGACGGACGGCCGGACGGACGGACGGACAGATGGCGGTGGGTCACGCTTCGAGCGGTGCGACGCAGCAGCGCACCTCGAAACGATCGACTGGCTGGAAGGTGGACCGGGCGAGGCGCGACCGCCACCGCAACGTAGACGGAGATCGTCTTCGAGACGAGACGAGACGAGACGACGAAGCGTAGCGTAGATCGTCCGGTCGCGTCGTACGATTTTTAGATTGCAAAAACGGGGATCTGCTATACAGGCAAAGGATGCTGAAAGGACGGATAGCAGCAGCGGCCGTACTTCAGCTGGCGGCGAATACGTTCAGTTTCGGCTGCGGGTACAGGTGTAGGTGTAGGTGTAGGTGTAGGTGGCGTTTGTTCGGGACTGCGCAGCTACAGGTAATACGGAGTAATTCGGTCGGCAGCGAACGGAGGGCGGGCGGGGGGGGGAGGCCCGCGCTAAGCAGCCAACATGAGCAGCGTCACGCACACGATCAGCGCGTGCGCTCTCGACGTCCGTCGGTGCGCCTGTCCGCCGTGTTGGATCGCCGCCGGATGCTCGCCTGCGTTCGTCCCATTCGCAGTTTATATCGCCGACCGACCAACCAACCAACCAACCAACCAACCAACAAACAAACAGAAACAGAAACAAAAACAAAAACAAAAAAAATCAATTAATAATTTTTTTGCGCTTAGCGACGTCGAGTCGGTATAATGTGGAGGTGCGCTCGCCCCACCAGCAGCCTTATATAGTAAAATATTGTAATATTTAACCGAATAACTCCGTACGCGTGAAATATCGTCGTAGGCCGTACGCCTCGGTAGAAGGTAAATTCGTGTATCGACGCCAACTATCGGCGATTCTTTAATTTTTTTTTTTCTTTTAATTTCGCAAAACAAATTTTTGTACACCCGCCCCGCAGCGTGCCGTACTTTACTCGAAAAGATGAAAATCGCCATTTTAATGCGAGTACCTACAGCTCTACCTACCCCCTATCTAACGTGTAGGTACGATGAGTTAGATTTATGGAAACATTCGCAAGTACCCGCGCGTACACTCGCACGTGCAAAAAATATTTTTTTACTGTTTCTCGGGCGTGTCAGTGAGCGTAGCAGACGCCACCGCAGTACCGGCGGTCGGCGGAGGTATCTTTGGCACGATCGATGCGGGGATGCGGGGGGCCTTGGCCAAGGTATGCCACATTTGTACGTCGGTCACGGCAGGACGGACTCCAAGGGGTAAAGCTTCGCCACACCCCCTTCTTCGCCCCCAAACTGGCATACCATAGACCGGCCTCTCTCCCCCCCCCCCATATCAGCCCGATAGATCCCACCGCCTACAATCCGCACTCGTTTTGACGAAGAACGCGTCTAATCTCGAATAATTACTTCGAAAAAGAGAGAATCCGACGAACCATTCTTGAAAAAAATAAAAAATAAAAATAAAAAAGAAGAAGACGGGATGCGAAGCCGGCACTACTCATTCCTGAAGCAGCATCTCTCCCCAATGTGTGCATCGTAGGAATGCGAGAAGGTGTTAACAAAAATGTCGTATTATTAATATACCATACCATTCGACGTGCCTATTAATTTGCACAAAATTATTTGCTCGAAATATTTTATCCACGTGCGAACGTATATTTGCAGCCACCACATACAGATAATATGCGAATAGATATATAGCTATAACACGTATACACGTAGGTCACCTACCCACTGTAGTTTACCTCACCTCCTTCGTTCGTGTTTCGTTTTTTTTTTTTTTCTTTGAAGTCCGAATTTTAATCGATTCGGATACCCGAGAAGTAAAAAAAAAAAGAAAAGAAGGTTTTTATCGAAGGCGACTCGCGTCTAAGAGAACTGCGGATCGCAAGTAAGGCAGGTGTGGAATCTTCTTTTTAAAAACCACGCGTATAATATAAAGGGTATACAGAGTGGGGCGGAGTGACACGCACCGTAATAAAACGCTTTATACGCGATTATTGGTGATTTGTTGGAATCGCGTGCGAATACATACGCTGCTTGCTAAAGGTAAAGTGCAACGCAAATTTGCAAAGGGTGGAGGCGCCAACGACGCACCACCGTGAAAATGAAAGTTAAAAAAAAATAGCGGCGTGAAATTCGTGGACGTTTGGCGCGTAAAAATATCCGCGGGTCTTTTGCAACCATTTTCCGGTGGAAATGAGAACGTAAGAATTTCATTCGTTCGCATTAAAACGAACCGTTTGATATGTTTATTTTGAAACCTGGCCATCGAGTCGTCCGGTCGTCCGGTCGTCCGGTCGTCCAGTTAACCACCACTCGGAAGCGCAACGTCTTCGTCAATCTGTGATTCGTACGCGCGTCAATTTTTCACAAAAGTATAAAATTTATTTCGAGTAACTAAACGGATGTACAAATTGTATTCGGGCCAAAAACATTTTAGTTGGCGTACCTACACCTACCTACCCACCTACTCGCTACTTAGTCCAACGGTACGATGCGTTACCGCCTACGCTGAAAAATTTCCAAATATCTTCCAAAATTATCGTACAAAATGTTCGAAATGCAGTCCATACTTTTTGACCGTTATTTACGCCGGTCGCGTTTCCAGTTCTGATAAAATATCGACATAACCAGCCAATAATTTCGAAATTAGGTATACAAAAGCGATGCTCGAAGTAAACACAAACTCGACGTCGTACATTATTTTTCCTCCTTTAGTTTTCAACTTTTCAGACGATACTCGGAAATCGAAAACATTTACAAAGCGTTATTATTATTATTATTAATTCGAGTTACTCGAATTTTAGGGGGGAGGGGAAAAGTAATTTCCGCCAAATACTCGAAACTGCGGATGACAAGTAAATTGAAAATAAGTAGTAGCACTAAACGAAACCAATTACGGTTCTCCTCCATTTTAGAATGCGAATAGATATAAAGAATAATAACTTTTAACGGAGAAAATTCCATTTTTAATGCTCCACCTTTTGCTAACGTGAAAGTTTTCAACACGTTCTGAACAGAATCTAAAACTTTATTTAGGTACGTTATACCCGGGCAACTAAATAAAAAAATTGACACGTTCGATAATATTTCGTCGTTTAATATAAATTTCGATTAAAGTAGGAGATAGCACCCGGATAAATTGGGGATGGGTAAACGGAAATTCGCAAAGAATATTTGCTCTTTATCGTGTTCCAGGTACATATACATATATATATATATATACACGAGGAGCGTTTTTCCAAACTGCTGAGCTGAAGGCAAAAAAATTTTTTTTTCAAGAAACACAAAAAACATTTTGTGCTGCGAAGTTAGGTAACACTGTAAATGCAAAAGTGGTATTTATACGAAGGAATATGTACCCAATGAGATAGTCGAGGTCTGGTGCTTCGATCGTATACATATTGGACTACGCATACTGATAAAATTAACATTGGCTTATATGGAGACACCACGAAGAAGGCGTACATTTCATTCAAAAGTTCCCTTTTTTCAGGATTTATCAAATATCATACGTCAATTGATTAAATAATTTGGAGGGACATGCATCGTCATTTTACAAAATGAAAGTGTTTTTAAAATTAAATAGCGTCGTCGTTTATTCCTTTTTAATATTCGTAGGTGAATTCTGTGAAAAGTACAGTTTGATAAGGGAAGGAACTTTCGAATGGAATGTACATTTTATTTGGTTGCCTTCAACATTTTATCAGTACGCGCCGTCCATCTAGTATGTGGTCGAAGGTCCGGTGTCATCGATAATAATAGGTTCTTCTTTATAAAGCGTAAACGTGTCCAGCCTCTTACCTTTGGCTCAGTTTGGAAAAACGTTTTTCTGTTATTTCAAGATTTTTTGCGATAGAAGCCAAAAAACATGTTCCCGAATGGTTGTTATTGTAATTCAGACTGACACCTTCTATTACTGAAAAGATGAAGGAGATTCGATTAATATTCGACGAATTATTCGCACGATTTTTTAATAATGAAATACCTTTTGGCTTATTACACCGGAGTGGTGACAGATAGCGCTACTCTACATTTGGCATATGAAGCGTCGTAGTCTACTACACCCGAATGCGTAAAAAACGACAAAATTGACCGGAGGTACCTTTAGCTCAGTTTGGAAAAACGCCCATCATATACGTATCAAGTTGACATGGCGCGGCATCATTGATAACGCCTTACCTTTAGCAGCGTATTCGCATGCATCAATATGGAGAGAGAGAGAGAGAGAGAAAGAAAGAAAGAAAGAAAGAAAAAGTGGGTGGGTGATTGAGTGAGAGAGAAGGATAGCGAATGAGGGACAGAGAGAGAACGAGTAAGAAAGAGTGAGAGTTGCGTTACGGTACGTGTCACTCGGCCTCCAGCCTGACGCAGGGAGGCACCTTCTACTATACGTGTACGTAGGTACGTACGCGCATAGGCGGTACGCTGCGTAAGCCGGTGATGCGACTTGGGGCGGGACTGGCCAACGGAGCTTAGCTAAGGGCGTATTCGTGTCGGCGGCACAAATGACGAGTAACGACGACATTCTGGTGGAGAGGGGGCGGCGGCGGCGGCGGCGGCGGCGCGTATACGCCCGTAGGCGAGAGTCGAAAAGATTCGCAACGGCGACGCCGTAGTTGGGGTTGGGGTAGGTACGGGTATACCGCGGCGTACCTACCGTTGAGTACGTGCACTTGGATGGACTTGGGTTGACCGCTGGCCGGGCTGCACTGGTAGCGGCCGCTGTCCGAGTCGGTGGCCTTCCGTATCAGCAGGTAGCTGGTCGTCGTCTCGCCCTTCTCCGTGATCACATTCACGCCGCCACGCGCCGAATCGTAGCTAATCATCTGCGGGCCGACAGCGCGACAAAAGAACAAAAAAGTCAACGACGATCATCGAAGGCGACGGTGGCGGTGGCGGTGGCGGACGCGGACCCGGACCCGGACCCGGACCCGCTTCCCCACAAACGATCGCGTAGCCTGTAGCAGCTACCCGCAGCGGGTAGCCTACAGACACGACCTGACCTACGGTACCACTTACCGCGTCGTTGTGACTCCACAGAACGTAGGCCGGCGGTTCCGGGCTATACGCGATGACGCACGTCAAATTTATGGTGCTGCCTTTGTCGATGTACACGTCCGGCCCTCCCACAATTTCGGTCGACGGCTCTGCGCCAAAAACATTCGCACAAAAATCGTCGTTAGATAACCGTACGGCACCACCGTCGCACCCCTACAATACGCGTCTGGCCGCACCCACCCGATAATAATTACCATCGGCGCGATTACCGTCGTATCGCCTACGGCTACCGTACGTACGAAACGCACGCGCACTCGTACGAGCGTACACGTAATCACGATATTATCCGAAGCGGTCGCAGCGCGATGGGTGCGGTGCTACGTGCATAGGCGCCGAATCACCGTATTAGCCTATACGTACGCGTATACGTACCGCCACCCTAATACACGTATAGAGCGGCGACTCGTTAGCGCGCCGCGCCTAAAACGAACGACTACGGCGATTCGGCCCTATCGATTGGTTATGTAGGTATTATCGTTGCGGCGGTGCGTACTCCGCAGCCGAGCGTTTACAGGGCAGGGCAGGGCAGGGCAGCGCAGCGCAGCGCAGCACACCTTACGTACGGTAGCCGGCCAACGTTACAGTCTGCGGTTACTGGTGGACATTGGGAAGCGGGAGGGTGGGCGCGGACGCGGACGCGCGGCGTATCGACGTATCGGCGCAGTTGGCGCTGCCGAGTGCCGGCTTAATTTGCATACGCCAATACGCCAATACGCCAATACGCCAATACGCCAATAGGCCAATAGGTACGACCGCGAGGGCGGTTAGGGCCGCGGCGGGCCGATACGGCCGCCGCACCAGTGCGCGGTGTACTACGGGTACGGAGGCACTGCGCAGCGGCGGATACTCACCGACCACATTCAGGTGTATGTAGTGGCTGATGTGCGGCGTCGTGCTGATTTGGCACTCGTAGATGCCCGAGTCCCTGGGCTGCGGGTACTTCACCATCAGGGTCCAGTTCTCGGCCGACTGCTGGTCGTTGATGGCGCGGAATCGCTGGTCGCTGGTGTACGTATACCGGCCGACGGTCAGCAGGTGAATGTCGCGATGTCGAACCCACGACACCTGAAGCGCAAATCAATAATTGGCCGTCGTCACTAATCGCGCATTACGTACGGCTATAATACTTATTATTTACAGCTGGTTAATACGTTGGCTCGCGCAACCATCGTCCGTAGGTAGGTACCATAATTTGCTATAACGTTACAATGGCGTAGGCTACGGTGCAGCAGCAGCAGCGGCGGCGGCGGCGTCGTCGTCGTCGTCGTCGTCTTACGAGAAGAACACCAACGTGGTTCGGTGGTTTCGATCGAAAGTATCGACGCGACCGATCGTACACCGTACGTAAACGGGTACTAATTACCTCCATCCACACCATTCTACAGGCTACACTTTGGCACCCAAAGTGAGCGAACGTTTAGTCGCTTGGGCCGTACCTGGCGCTGCCGCGGCCACTCCTAATCAAAACCTATACCATACGCAAACAACTACTAATATATATTTGTATAATAATTACGGGTATGTCTGGTATAGGTAGGCAGGTAGGTAGGCAGACAGGCAGGCAGTCAGGCAGACAGGCAGGCAGGCAGGTAGAGGCACCTTCTACGATTGTATAACGGGCGAAAGCCGTCGCCAAAAAGCGACAATTTTACTGCGACTCGCCTCTCCCCGTCCAACAGCTTGGCAGCCGAATTATTAGTCCACGCTGCACCCGCGCCTACAATATGATACCTATCGACTTTCCTACCAACGCGTGTAGTCTACATTCACACGATATAGGTACTACACGGTGTAGGTGTACCTACGTGTACAGCCTACGCCTAATTGCGTGTACCCATATCCGGCTATACCTTTCGCTTTGAAACGACGATACTAATTTGTGCGAAAAGGACGAGGCGAGGCGACGCCCGAACTAACGGAAGAAAATAAAGTGAGCCGCCGCCGTCGTCGCGGCCACCGCTGCTGCGGCTGTATTTTCGTGCGGATAGCGGGCGGCTGCGGCACCGCATCCGTAGCGTATTATGCGGGCACCTACCTGTAGGTATAGGTAAGCCCACTCGCGGCTTCCGTTTGGAAATGTCGTTGCGTTTCGATCGTTTTACCCGAGCTATCTATACACCTATATATGCCTATATGTCTATACGCACCTATACACCCCGCATCTATTCCTAGGTGGGTACTTCATTTATTTCTGCCGTTAGCTGGCGGATAGATACGATTTTGCGCGATGCTGCTACCAGCCAAGCGAGCGAATGCCCGTACCCGACCGCAGACGAGAGCACGAGGCACACAAGCGACTGTTAGGCGCGGCCCTACCCGTTAGCTACACCTGCCTCTGCCTGCAATAGGCGCACCTAACGCAGAATGCCTATACCGCATAATTGCAAATGGATGCCCGAACCGTCCGCACGATTATAACGAATACCTACGCGACCATCGAATATTATGCGGACGCGTCGCGTTTCTTTCGTCACCCCTCGAAACTACGGCCGACAGAAAAGTTTCGCGTCTAACGAAATTCCCCGTAAAATCGCACCTCCGAACACAACGCTCGCTTTTACGCCATTATTTTATTATTTGGCGCGTAATTTGGGCGAAATGGGCGCACGTAGCCACCTCTCTATCCTACCCCACGCTTACGCCTACGCCTACGCCTACGCCTACGCCTACGCCGCCGGCGTGTTTGTTTTACGTATTTTTACGTTCTTCGGGACGTATTCTCGACCAAAAGTACGTCGATAATTTCGAAAAACCGAACGAGTCAAGTTAGCTGGAATTTGAAAAGAACCGAGTGACCGGAGCGGACCGCACCGCACCGCACCGCACCGCACCGCCTACCATCCGACTATAATTTTACTAAACATTTTGCAACTTTCGTTTGTTTCGAATAGGGGTATTGTAAAAGTACCTTCTCACGTTGATTTTCGTCACCTCGAAGTAACCGCCGGGATCGAATTTAAAAATTATTACCAACCACGTCGTGCCTAGCGTCGTAGCCTACGCGCCCACCTATTGGACGAAAATTTCGAAAACTGATGATACCTAAGCCACCCACATACGAGGTGTTCGTCTTTCGCATCAAAATCCGTATTCGTATTTAACGCGTATAATATTGCCCGTGGATACGAGAAATGGGTAACAGTTGGCCGCCATTTTCGATATTTTGCCAAAATCGTCCGCATGGCGTATTTTCGGTTGCCTCCGCCCTCCGACAGTATCCGACAACTCGCTGCCGTGTCGGGCGCGGGAATCGCACGTTTCGTTCGCGCCTCCAAACCTCCGCACGCGATTCCCGCTTCCGTGTTTTTTTCGGGCGTTCCTAGCCCGGCACGCGCGGCATACTCCAACACCGGTTGAAATTTGACCAACATTGCCGGATTCGGCACGCGCATCGGGGCACAAAGTGCGTCGCGTCGCGTCGCATCGCATCGCATCGGTACCCCCTACCCAAATTGTGTCCGCTTCGCGACGCTTCGGCGTCAAAATACCGTTAAATCATTTGCGAAACGCGGACGTGGAAAGAATTTTCGTTTGTCCAAATTTACTGCTCGAGGTTCGACGGCGAGGAAATACGCGGGGACAGTCGAAATATCAGGTACGAGGGTGTCGTTGTAACCAATTTCACCGACAACTCGCAGCGGGATATCGCCGGCCAAAAATGTCGTGGCTGCGAATCGGCCTACGCCGAATTAACAAGAGGGTAGGCCGGCTGCCGGCTGCCGGCTACCGGCGTGACCAGGCAGGCGCGCCGCCCCTACGCACGCGTTTCCATCTCGAATCTGGAGTTCGCTTCACCAGCCAACGGATGCGCCTAAGGGTGCGCGGATTACGCGCGCGTGTGCGAGCGATGTTTTGCATAGCCTCGCGTCGACGGGCGCCCAGTAACAACGCGATTCAATTATTAGGTATTTTTTTTTGTCGCGTTTTCAACGAATATTCGGGGCCGCATTTCTAGAAATTCGTTTCTCCAAAACTACGACGCACACGGACATCCCGTTGGCGCCATTATTCAGCCACACATTGGCGCACCTTTTGAGAGAAAACCAATTGTAGCGAACGAAGCTACACGACAAAAATTAGAGAACGAAAGTGTAAAAATTTTTGGCCACAAAACAGCTCGATTTCGATAATGTTTTCGAAATAAAATGAAAAAACGAGTTTCTATAAAAAAAAAGGCTGACATCTGGCGGGGTTTTGTCAAACTAAAGTAGAGGCGATGGCGTATGTTACCAACGATGTAAACGTTACGTATAAGTTTCGTTTTTTCTTTCATCTTTTTCGGTTTCGTCTCGAAGGAATAGGCGTGCTGTAACTTATTTATCCGCAAATTGTCGAATATATATCGGCGCGGAAGAGGACGCGTGTCCTTTTAGAGGTGCGAAAAGAAACATGGAGAATTGGTTCGAAAATTTGGAGAGGTGTGTTCGTTGGCGATGAATTCTGCGAATGGTTTATCAACGAAATCCGTTACAAGCAAACGGACCTACCGCTGATAACATATACGCCATTACCTCTACGATTTGTTGAGTATAGTATAGCGCTCCTGGCAGTTATCGAAACTGCCAACAGGCATTTTAAAAAATTTTTTCCAAAACAGGACCAACCACTACATTACGCGGCGCGAAAATAATTTCTCGATAAATAATATTTACCTTCGGAAAAGATTGAAACCTTGGGAGGGTAGCAACGCGTCCGAAACTAAAAAGCTCGGAGAATATGCCTCTTAATCGGTTGAAGATGCGAAACACGTAACAAACAAATCGAACCCCGTCCGACACTGTAACGAATGTCGTAGTCAACCGCGAGACCGAGACCAAAACGCCTTCGGCATATTAGCCGATACCCGCAAAGTCGAAAAATCCGACACCAAGTTCCTTAATGGTAAAAGAAGGTCGTTATTAAACCGCAGTACCGGGTTAGTTTTCTTTTTTTTCAATATAATTTTTTAGAATTATTTTACGGCATCGTTATTCTGGCGTAGGTAGTACGCGATTTGCCGTTTATCGCGATATCGTCGAACTAAGTACCCGTATATGGACAAGGACCGCCATAAAGAAATGATCGCGACTCTAAAGAAGCGTTTACGCGTTTGTCGGCATAAATGATGAAAGCGAAACGCACGCGCACAAGTGAAATGTTCGTCGATACGTAAGGAACGACGTTTTTATTTACTATAGTAAAAATCAACGAAACACCGACGTTCCCAACTGTCTGTAGCTCTTATTCGCGTATATACAGACGGCTGCGGACATACGGCCGTATAGACGGACGGAGTAGCGATAAGCACGAAGTATAGCGTATACCTGCAGCCCTCGTAGCTGCTCTATGAAACGTAGCCAGCCAGCACGCATACAGAGCTTATAGATAACTGGCGAACGGCCGCCTGGCATTGGCTTTGGCATACGTACGCTTCCAGTTCGCTTTGTAATTTCGCCTCGTAACGCGTAGATATACGCAGCAACGACCGTTCGCTACGCGGATACGCCGATACGCCGATATTTTGATATTCTATACTCGGCCCTGTCGTCCGCACAATCGGCACCGCATCCCGCATCCATTTTCGCGCTTCGGACGAATAGCGCGGTGAATCTCCCACTCAAATCCGTACGAACGAAGGAAATTTTGTGAAATTTTCACCGTTGAGCGTTACAACCGTCTGACGGCTTGAAATTTTCTCCAAAGTACAACATTAGGCAGTCGTCGAGAAATTACGTTTGCGCTACACGATGTCGGAGTATTTAGTTGCGTTTTGAAAAAATTTTCAAACTGCCGACGAAGATGACTCGCGTTTCGTTATATTGTGAAAAAAAAAAAGTAAAAATTCGAGCCGTTCTCCACATTTTCGTTTATCACCGTTCTTTTGTTTCACACAACACGGATAACCTACGCATCGTGTTTTGTAGGTAACGGCGCACCTTTCGATGTCAGAATGCGTCGCGCAGTTCCGGAAATGGGAATAAACCGATGAGAACGAGCACCGCACCCGAACGGGTCCGAAAATCGAATTGATTTGCGATTCACTCGGCGCCTGTCGACGCGACCGTATGCAAACTACCGTACGTACGTGTGCGTACGCTACGTCGCCCTATTCGGCGCCGATGGGGCGGCCAACTCGAGCCGCAAAAGGTAGGAAAAAGGTGCGTTTAGGTAGGCGTAGGTACGTCGATGGTGAAGAGTCAAATTTGGTATCGATATTGTTATGGTTATGGTTACGGTTATTGTTATTGTAACAAGAAGACGTAGGTACATTATGGAAGAGAGCGTATTAATAAATTTCACGTATAACCGCGAGTCGCATCGACGGAGGGCGCGCCTTAACAGGCCCTTTCGCAAATTCGACGCGACTTGGGAGGCGACGCTGTAGAATGCTTCAGACTAAGGCCCGTTCTATACGTACCTACACACAGTCAGTCATACGATGCGTACGCTGATTTGCAGGCCCACACGCTTCCTACGTGCAGGTGGGTGCGTGGGTGGTACCGTTCTTTTCAAACTTTTACCAACGATAAGTTATACCGAGCTGCCCGAAATTACAATCATCGGTGCGCCATTTGTTAGCCATAATATGTACATACACACACACACACACACACACACGTCTCTTATACTCGTATAGGTACTATCGTTTGAAAGGATCGACTCGCGCAACAGCTGCGCCGTAGACGTAGACGTAGACGTAGACGTAGACAATGTTAGGGCCACGCCAACAACGCGTTGCCCACGTGGCCAGCAGCCCGACTCGCCTGTGATAGGGCCCACATGCGACGACTTACCGACACGTGAGGCGCAACTGCAACGCGCGACTGATTTTCAGCGTCGCTGCTGCTGCCGCCGCAGCACTCCCACTGCAGCATTCTGCCAACCGTGCGACCGTGAAATCATCTTTTACACCGATTCTAATCGACGGTTCGCACTCGTACTTGCAAATTGCGACCACAAAGTTTGGCGACAGCGAGGAGCGGCGGAACGCCGTCAAGTCGGCGCGCAGTGACGGGGCGGCAGCAGGTGGCAGGTGGCTGCGCAGGCAAAGGCCGTCGACAAGTACCTGCGAAGGAGAGCAGGGCTAAGGGCACAGGATCGGGCGTACTAACCGTTTTATTTCCTAAATTCTTCACTCTGCAGTTCAGATAGGTGGTCTTGCCGATCAGCGCTGTGACGTTCGTCGCGACGCTCGTGTCGAAGTGCGGCGCACCCACTTTGCCCGTTGCGGCGCTGATGGCGTTCGCGTTCGCGTTCGTGTTCGCGTTCGCACTCGCCCTTCCGTTTCCGGCGCTGCGATCCGATTCCTTTTGAACGGCAGCCGTCGCTGAAACGAGCAGAAGGCGCGCCGTCATTAAAATACGATAATAATACGTCTGCGATTCTGTTTGGCTGCTCGCGGCCAAAACGCAAACACACGAATCCCTCACCCCGCACGCCCGCCCGCCCGCACTCAGGCACGTACGCACGTACGCACGCACGCACAACCCCTTCGCCGCCGCCCAAATCCAACCAAATCGATAAAATTTCAATACTCTCTATCGTTTTCCAATCGAAATTTATCCCCGACTGTTTCAAAAATATCTCGAATGCGATAGTCGCGACGTTCGATACGAACGTGTTACGGTCTGTCAGCGCGTATTCTAGCTATCGCTTCAGTTGACCTTTTCATTTTCCAAATTCTTTTAAAACCCAAAATTTGAATTTTAAATTCACGTACCTACTTGGCCTTTGGCCATTTGTTCAAATAGTTGACAATTCTAAACTGGTCAACGGCTACCGCTGAGACAAGTTTTAAACGGCGATTACGATCCAATCAATTTTTTTTTGTTTTTAGAGGGGTAGGGGCTTTAAGACGCAGCTAGTAGGTAACTTCCAAAATTTTCAATTTACTTGCGCAGCTGCGAAAAATCCTCAGAATATACGCATCAACTTTACTACGTTACTTGTAACGCACGACCGGACCAAAGCTACCAATTTCGGTGCCTACGGCGCAATTTCTTCGCAGGTTAGGTACTTTATTAGTAAATTTGTGTTTTTTCCTCGATTTTTCCCTTCCGACACCAGAATTAGGCCGACTTACAATGGTGTTTAGATTATTTTGAACGCGTTCGTTTGGAAACGTAGGCGCGCTTGCTGCTGCTCCACACTTTTTGCAATATTATTTTCAAATTGGGCAGCATCGCGGTAACACATTGAAATCGAGTTCGAGGATGCGCAGCTACGCCCTTTTATGGCTGCGGCATGCCTACGGCTTAAAATTTAAACGCGATTCATTTTTTTATTAAAAAAATAAATAAAAAAAACTGCGTTCCCCTGCGGCGGGGTTTGAATTATTTGGAAATTTCGATGTTTTCAAATCACATTCCCAACTTGGATTAGGCAACGGGTGAAAATCGGTCGTAAATACCAATACGTCGTCGTAGACTGTGTTTTTTGAGGCGCCGAGTTGAAATTTTCAGTTTATTTTCGAATTGAGCCACTTATCGGGCCCGCGGCCCTCGAGCGGCCCAAAAAGATTAGTTAGGCATATTTTTTAGGCGCATTTTATTGCGCGCGATACGTGCGTGCGAATACGTTCGTTGACGTGCAAACTGTCACTTCTCTAACGTGGTAGACTTTTTTTTTTGAGGGGGGGGAGGGGGAAGACGGGGAGAGGGACGCGATCGTCTTGGTAACCAACAAATTGGCGTCAGTTGCAAATAATTGCGGGGTTCGCTTGTAACCCGCGCTGAACGTCTGCCTGCGGTCGAGTTGCACATTACGGTGCGTACTCGAGAGAGTGGCAGCGGTACACGAAAAATAAAATTATTAATTACCCATTATTATTATTATTATTATTATTATTATTATTATTATTATTATTATTATTATTATTATTATTTTTATCATCATCACTGACCTTGGTGGGCGGCGTACCAGAGCAGTTCGAGCGTCACTATCCACATTAGATTGGTGGCGGCGGCGGCGGCGGCAAACCCGATTCGTTTGCGAATTATTTTCATCGTCGGCGCGCGCCAGCGCCCGCGCCCGCGCGCACGACTGTCGGTCGACGAGGCGACGGCGACGGGTTGCGGGGGGACGGGCTTGAGGGGAAGCTGCGTGCAACGCGGACGAAAAATTTGCTGAATTGCAGCACCCGACGGCAGCTGCGGCGCGCGAGCGCGTAAATCGGTTCACATAGTGACGCGGCGCGGCGCAACGCTAGCGGTGGTGCGGCAGCGACAGCAGCCGAATGTTCGCTATTCGAAAAATGACGCTCGCGCGACAACGCGGCCGCATTAAACGTACGTTAGTTGCGCCGTCGCTGCCGTCGTCGTCGTCGTCGTCGTCGTCGTCGATAGCCTGTCGCGTCGAATCGACTGGCGAATGCGCTACCAAACGGAAGGCGCAGGCGCAATTCGGCTGGCTAAACTGGCGCCGCTCCACTCCGTCCCATTCTCCGGCAGCAGGCGCGGTTGCGGGTGCGGGTGCGGACGCGCGCGTACGCCGTCGTCGCCGACGCCGCCGCCGCTGCGGTCGCCGTCACCGGCGACGCCGTTCGACCGGTACCGACGGTCGCTGGAGACGACCCGATCCGGTGGGCCCGCAACTTACTAATCGGACGCGGCGTCGTCGTCCGATGCCGTTGAGAGGGCACGCTGCATCGCCATCCTCCCGTCTACCTGCAAACAAACACACCGCCGATGGTAGGCTTTAGTCGCGGCGCGTCAATACTTGCGGGTGTGGCGCGTTTCACGGCGCGACCACGGGCAGTGTTGGCGCTCCCGTTAGTAGCGGCGCGGACGCTACAGGCGTAGATACGCGCGACGAAGAGATGGGCTGCGGACAATGGGTGCGCTACGCGGATATTGCGGCCCAATTTGCGGCACTCGTCCGATGTGGGTGGGTGTGGGTGGTATTGGGCGTCAGCCAGTGGCCCGACGGGTGGGTCGCTGCGGCCGGTCGCTGTCCAACTGGAGCCGCGGAGAAAGTGGAAAAAAAACAACCGTTACGGCGGACGGGGAAAGCCGTCCCGAATGTAAACGTTGGCCTACGCCAAACGCATCCGACTCTGCGCGCCTATACGGTCGTTTTAGAACGGCACCAGCGCCGGACGTATATCTAGCGCTGGCGCAATGCACCCTACGGCAGCACGGCAGCACGGCAGCTACGCCAGCGGCGGGCAATACCTGCGATCGTGTTTACGCGGTGAACGACCTACGATGGTAAGGGGTGTGATTCAGACGCGACTGCTTTTCGCGCTACCAGCCGGCCACTGGAGGTGCCAGGTATTCGGTTGGCATTCCAAGTCACTTACCGTTTTCACCTTTCACAGTCAACCTCAACTCGGCGAATGGTTATGCGAGATTCTAACGACATTCTTTTAAACCAGTAAACTGGCTTCAAATGCGAACAAAAGAGTACCCCAAATAGCTCGCTAGCGGCTACGAAACCAGCCAACTGTGAATCCGAGGCTACAGACCAGCTGGCGGTGGCGGGGGGCAGGGCGCATGGTTTCAGATTAGGTAGACAGGGGCGGTGTGGCGCGCCCATTGAATTTCAAATGTAGGTAAATTCGATGATTGTAAAGCGGTCGATGGCACATGGCACATGGCACATGGCACCTCCTCCTCATTCGCTCGGTAAAATAGGAAGTATTTTCAACGATGATTTGAGAAGAAAAAACTATGAGCCCGCCAAAAAACAAATTTCAATACTTTTTTATAGATTTTTCGGTTTTCTTCAAATTTGGTTCGAACAATTTTTGGTTAGAACGCAAATCAGACGACACAGACGCGTCAAGCTGCCAAACGCCATTTTAAGCTCGCAAAGGACGGCGCTCGCGCCGCACGTGTCCTCATTTCCAGCATATTATTGGTTGCGGTTACGAAATGGACACGAGTATCCACCGAATTTCAGCTTGCTGAAATTTTGTTGCAAATCTTACTGGACTAATAGGCCGGTCGAGGTTGGTTTTACATTTGTAGCGTACTCTGCTCTGCTCTGCTCTGCTCTGCTCCAAATAAGAACGGTAGGAATGCAACACGTCACAAAGATGTTGACGAGATTCGCAAAAACGTAATATTCGTAAAGGGCACTTTTCAATTTTAGACGAGTCGAAATTGGAAAATAGGTTGCAGCCACGCTGTTTTTGCTTTAGAAAACGCTCATTCGACGTTCACATTCGTATGCTACAGCGTTGTTAACGAAGATAAACGGAAGCAGAAAACAACCATTTTCCGCTGCAATGGTTTTCCACCCCTACCTTAGTACCTACGTCAACCAAATAGATACGTACGTTTTTTTCACCTTTTTTTTTTTTTTTTTTTTTTTCTCTATTCGTGTAAAAGAAAGTAAAAGAAAGAAAAAGAAAAGAGGAAGAAGCCGAATTAAAGAGTAGGTACACAACGAAACGTTTACACGGTGCGAAGATCGTCGGTTTGGTAGGTAAATGGTAACATTCGTACGTATGAGCGGAGCCGCGGCCTAAAGTCGGATAGTACCGATCCACAGGGTTGGGCAGTACGCGATCAACGTGGCTTCGGTTAATCGCACGCACATTCCAGCCCTCTCGCAGCGTCTCTGCAACGAATGCAGAATTGCAGCGCACATCACCGTTAGAACGGTGCGAATCTTCACAGCTGTTCCTCTCCGTCTGGTCCATCGGCTCGCACGACGACCTCACGAAGGTCTCATACACGGAATCGAGTTAAAGGCTGGTCTCACACGCACACGCACACGCGCGCGGACGAGTATCCCGCAGCCAGCAGGGTATACGTATGCTGCAGACCTATACGTACCTACGTAATAAATGACAATTTGCACACCCGGCAGCGCTAAACAAAGGCGGTGGTACGGTCCGCCTCCGTACTGTACTACGACTTTGCTCGCTGGAGTGAGTGGTGGACTACTCGGTTCGGATAAATATTCTAATTTAAAATACCCGCAGCCAGTTAGACAGAAGCGTACGTAAATTTTGGGCCGCAAACTGGGATCTGGCCACCGGCTGCGGTTTTGGCGAACGGCTGGAAAGGAAGGAGGGAACGTTGGGCAGGGCAAGTGGCGAATCGCAGAGGGCAGCTACAATACGATTGCCTTTCCGACTTCGGCAGCCGTCCGAAAGAACGTTGCTGGCGATGCGGTACGGCCGCCTACCTACGTGACTATGTGAGTGTGTAATGTTAGGTAGGTACAGGTACCTGCGGGTAGTTCTGTGGTTGTGCACCTGGGCCGACCACTACTTACGCGGTCTGCCCTCCCGCCGTCGAATGCGTTGAAAAAAGGGTCGGCTATTCGTACATACGAATCTGTTTCGGTGTTTGCCGGATGCGGCCCGCGAACCATCAGTAACCCCGGCCGAGAGCCGCACTGTTCCGCACATCCGCTGCACGCTGCACGCTACGTAACGAACAACGTACGTACGTACCGCATCCGGATTGTCGAGTCGGTGAGAGGAGGAGGAGGAGGGGGAGGAGCGGCAAGAGGAGGAGGAGGGCGGGCGAATTCGCATTTTTTCGACTCGAACGGCAGATATACACTGCGCGTACCTACCGTTCCTTTGCTGGTGGCTGCCGATTGATTACTGCTACTTCTGCTGCTGCTGCTGCTGCCGCCGCTGGGCAAGCCGCACGACTCGGGGTCGACGGCGACGGAGTACTGGCGATTATTTATGACGGGCTGCGCGCTGGCGTAGGCGCGGTTCGACTCTCTCGACTGGCGGCGGGTCGCGTCCGAAGCGGGCGCGGACGATGCGAAATGGTCGCGCACTCGCCACTCTATCGGCACCGGGTCGTCGCACACACGTCGCCTAGAGCGCGCGTCGACGGCGGCTCTTCGCTTATCGGCGCACACACACACACGCGCGCGCACGTATGCTCGCGTACGTTTCTGTACGGCCGAACAGTGGTTACGCGTCAAGCACGCGCTGCTTTCGAATCGCAAAAACGACGATGAAAGGCGGCGAAAAGGCGAAAAGGCGATCGAGGGCGCGACGCGGGCTAAAATAGACGCGCGATATGAGCTTAAAAATGCGAAAAAGTAGGTAAACGCGACGAAATACGACGTAATTTTGCGGAATGGTGCGCGGCGGTGGCAGCGGTGACGGCGGTGGTGGCGGCGGTCGACCAAATATCGAACGGGAATAAGCGCGCGCTGGGTTAGAAACGACGGCGGCGGCGGCGGCGGCGGCTACGACCGATAAAAATCATTAGGCAGGGTGCGCACACGAGCGCGTCGCGGCACAAACGTGGCATGGCGATGGCGTGCGATGCGCGCGGATGCGCCAATTACGAGTGCGAAGCACGCACGAACGCACGAACGCACTTCCCGTTAAACGTGCACGCAAAGTCGCACATACCGTACGGACTACGGACCATGGCTGAGGCCAACGATCGCGGTGGCGTGTATCTGGGGGGAGCGTTCGCCGATCATCGACGCAAACGCGCGATGTTACGCACGTACTGACGCACGCGCGCGTGATTCGCCGTTTTTTTGGCGGAGCGGACGGAATGTCCGTCCGCTAGCAAATTGCGAAAATTTATATCGTTACAAATGAAACGAATTTGATTGGAGCGGCGGCGATTGGAAAATATAACGAAATTCGCAGAGTCGCAGGCTGCAGCGCGTGCGGATGCGATGCGATTCGAATACCATCGCATATATCTTTCGATTTGGAAGACGGAGGACCACTTTTGGGGGCCGCGACTCGCCCGTCCTTCTACGAGTCGGCCCAAACAATTCGACACTTTTTCGCAAAACTGACAAAATAACAACGGGTACTCGTCGAGTTTTTCTTTTTCGCGCCAAAAATCAAACCGCTTTTGTCATTCGGGCGAGCGAGTTGCGGTTAGCGGCGTTGCGCGCCATTCGAGCCGATCCGAGAGGGTGGAACGATGGGTGCGCAGGCGCACTCGACAGTCGCGGTTGCCGCCAACAACAGCGCGTCACGTCACAAACCATACGCGCACGACACACGACACACGACGCACTTTTATCTGCCCGAAATGCCATCTTCGACGACTGTCTGCTCTACAAAATGGCGATGGCGCATCGACCGCTACATTTTGCACTCTGACCAACCGACCGCAACCTCTTTCGGCGGTGTCTCGCGTCACTCACTTCTCAGCGTGAATAGCGTCGTAATACGACACTGCGTAGAGAGCACCTGTAATTAGCTCGGCCGCACGTTCGCGACCGAGCACCTCCACAGATGGCGACCAACGACGCAACGGAATTTTCATTCCGTTCGACCTTACGAAACGACAGAGAAAACTGTACTATTTTTTATTTACGAACGCATCCCCTTCGCAGGTTTCCGCCGCCGCCGCAGCCGCCGCCGCCGCCGCCGCCGCCGTCGCCGCTGAATAAAATTTTGGATACGCGGCTACTGCGTTGCGCTATACGAGGACTGCCTGATTTTGCATTTTATTTCGCAGGCTATACTCCGTTGGCGCTACGATTGCGTGACGTGACGTGACGTGACTTGACTTGACGTGGGGTGGCGTGGCGTGGCGTGGCGGATGCATGGGGGGCGGGGGAGAGAAGAACGAGGCAAAGCTATAAAGCTATCCATTCTACGGATGCGCGTCGTGTTATGCGATGATGAGCATCACTTTTGTAGAGTAAAGCGGCGCAGTGCTTCGAGCAGACAATTGGCGCGCGTATGGTTTACGACGTCACGCGCTCGCCGGCGCCGACAGAGTGTAAGGTACGCACGATTGCCAACGTTGTGACGTCTGACCGGACCGGGCACGCGCGGCCCGCGAACGCATTCGGACGAAATAATTTCTGGCCGACGAGCAGCGCGTTTCTAAATTTTTATCGACGCACGCCGCGCCGCACGTCCAAAAAATTGTTTTGTCGGCGCGCCGTCGCGGCTTCTTCACCGATTTGCAATCCGACAAAAACCGACGCGCTAATGCGCGCGCGCGCGCCCCCCCTTCCCCCGTCCCACCGCCGTGCCTTTGGAGACGCGACGAGCCAACGATTGCGGCGGAAGGGGTGGCGCTCGTATTCCGTTCGTCTTTTTTCTTGCCGCCACCGATGACGCGCTGCGCGGCGCGTTCGTGCGTACCCGGCTTTGCGCGTTCCCCACACCCGCCTCCGCCTCCCTCGCCGCCGCACACCCGCTACACGCTTCTCCGCCACTCTCGACGTCCGCCCGCCACTTACTCGCCGCCCTATTTTTCAACTCGGACGCAAAATTTTCATCTCGCATCGAGCAGCGTTTCTCCTCGCAGCGGCCGCAAGCTGCTCGTTTTTTTTTCTCCCCGTTTTCCTCATTTCCCTTCTACTTTTTTGGCCGGTTTTTCCTCGATTTTCATTTCATTTTTTCTTAGCCCCCCTACCACCTTCCACCATTCTCGCGGTTTATTTCGTTTCGTTTCGTTTTTGCCATAGTGCCGCGCACTTTCGCCACTTTCGGTTCACCACCCGTGCGGACCACGCGGTCCGTCTCTACGTTTTTCGTTTCGTTATTTTCTACACGTCTGACTTTTTCTCACCTCATTTCGGCCTCTCCACCGCCACCGCCACCGCCACCACCACCTCACCTCACCTCACCTCACCTCACCTCACCCCATCCACTGGCGACTCTGACGTTTTTTCTGCTTTGCTGCGGCAGCGCTATCGGCGTACACCAAAGCCGCCTTTTTTTCTCCGTTTTTTTTTTTTTTTTTTTCCCTCCTCGACAGTTACCATCGGCGACCGCGTGGTTTTTCGCAGCGTCGCTTTCGCGGTCGCGATCGACGCCCTCCTCGTTTACCTACCTATTCGCAGGCACCCCATCGCCCACCACCAACCGCCCATCACCGACCACCAACGACAACCACCCACCGACAACCGCCTTTGGCGACAATATTCGACGACTGGCACCCTCTTCTGGCTGGTAGAGTTTCGTTTCGACTTTTGTGATATTCGGACTTGCGGGCCAGCTGCGAGTAGGGGGTAGGGGGTAGGGGGTGGCGGGTAGCGGGTAGCGGGTAGCGGGTAGCGGGTAACGCGTTCCTCGGATCATTTATAATCGTCGATATTACGTATACCCAGCAGCCTTATCTCACCGGTGTTAACGAAACGTGCCATCATTCCGAGCCGAACAGTACAACGGGCATGGGTTGACGGCGCGTGTGCAGTACCTCTTTTTTCGCCTGTTTTCGCCTGCTTTTCGAGGCCGTCGCACATTCGCAATAACGACGAAATCAAAGCAAACGCGAAAAGACGTACTGCACATGCGCAGTGAACCGATGCTCACTGAGCATTCACCCGATTTGGTAGCCGATACCGCTGCCTATCGGCCACTAAATGATCCGAGGCGCGTTCGCTCGCAGTTCGGCCAACCGGAACGACGATGACGGCGGCGGCGGCGGCGGCGAAGATAAACGCAGTAGCCATTTGTCGTTCGCACTGGCGGACGGAGACACGCGAATTACGCGCGACGGCCGACTCGGCCATATCGCGGATGTTATCCGCACGACGGGTCAAAGAGTTGGACGCAACGCGCAGTGCGTACCACGTATCCCGTCCGTCCGTCTGTCTGTCGCCTCACCTTATGACGGCCCCGATGCGACCGCGCATATAGCCCCACACATTTCGTCCATCGGTGCGCCCAAAAACGCAATTTCAACCGAAACGAAACGAAGCGACGCGTTAAAAAAAATGGAACGAGGAAATCATCGAAAAAAACGTTCGAATTGAAACGATGAGAAAAATGAAAAAACGAGTAGCTGGGCTACAAGTCGGAGGTTAAATTACGTTTACAACTGGCACCAACCTATTTTTCACATTTTGACGACGCTGCGAAAAAAAAATACGTTTATTCGAGTTCGAAATTGAAATTGAAATCGAAATCGAAATCGAAATCGAAATCGAAACCGAAATCGAAACCGAAATCGAAACCGAAGTGAATTAGACGGCCTAAGCTCGCTTTTAATGCGAGTATAAATTTTATTAGAATGGCGTTCGCGCCGCACAGTCGCCCCGTCTGCGCGGTAGCATACGACATACGAATAGGTACCCCCACCTCTACCTACAGCATTGGGTGTGAACTCGGCTTCAATCTCGACGTTATCCTTAGGCAGTAGGCGGATAGGCGTAAGCCTTTGAGGTAATTATACGGATCACAAATTAATAATGAAAACGCCGCACTACGCGAGTCGGTGCTCGTTTCTACGACGTACTCACACACACACACACACACACACACACACACACACAGGACGGCGTGAAATTTGAGTGTCGTTAACCGATTTGAACGAAGAGAACGAGGGATCCACGTATACGGGGTGTGCGCCAATTTCCCTTACCGACTCGTTCGCGCAGACAAAACGGTTCTCTTCGCACTTGCGAAACTGCCTTCCCAACGTGCGCTACGCAACTTGTGTTTCACACACGCAGCTGCTTTTCACTTTCGGTTTCTGCCGCCTATCCGCCTATTCAGACTATTCAGACTATTCAGACATCGAGTGCCATTTCGACTCGGTCATCGAGGCGGATAAGCGGATAAGCGACGTTTTTAATTTTCAATTTTTTTCACGCCTAAACTCGTAACCGTTGGGTAGGGGTAGTGCGACACTTACAGGGCCAGTCGAGAAGGAGTCCTACAACGAATGGGAGAAAACATTTCACACTAAATAACGATATAACTGGTGGACCACCTTAATTATAATGGCGAAATTTGGTATCGTTTGTGCAGCATAAGGCAATACGAGTACTAGGTGAAAATTCGTACGTAGTATAATCTGGTTAGCCACTACTTAATTCAGCGTCATGCTGGACACGTAAAAGTGCGTTATCACACTCCACCTCACCCAAGTGTAACCGTCTGCTGACCGGCCGTCTACACCAATACCGATTAAGGCGCACTATGCGCCGTTGCCCAAATCTACTGCGCCGTGTAGGTGCGCAGTAGCTCGTGTACCGATACCACGATAATCGGCGCCAGTATTGTAACATCGTTTATCGATGTGTGGCTCGTTTCATTGTTAGTTGTGGACGTCGACAATGTCTATGCACCTGCAGGTACTTAGGTACGTGGTCTATGGTGCGCTTGGATGTGTACTTGTACTTGTTTTTGTACGTTCGTTTACTGGGGACGAGGGTACAATGACCACCACCCGCCCTGCCCTGCCCTCCTCTTCCTAAAAAAATAAATAAATAAGAGAAGGAGCATCGCTGCGTACAACCGGCTACGGTCCTTCGGCCCAGCCCCGCAGAAAAAGCCGTCTACGCCATCGCATTAACGCCACATTTTCGCGAATGCCTGTAATCTCGGTTCAGCTTGGGTGGCGTACCTACGTTGCACGGCTATTATGTTACAGGCCAAAGTTACGACATTACGTTGGTAGGTAGGTACGTGCGTGCGTGCGTGCGTACACTGTACCGCAGTGGGTACCTACGTCGATAGATACGTATGTATGCGTATGTTTCAGTACACTTTCGTCGTAAATTATTTTGATTCGAATGGAACGGATTACCTCCGCCCCCTCCCTTCCCCCTCCCACTGGTATTCGTAACAATCGGCCTTTTGTTTTTATTTTGTTTTTATCTGCGGCCGCAGCCCGAACAGCGATGGTGCAGTTGCGGGTCGGGCCATGTTGGCAGGTCCGCGAGCTGAAAATTGTCAATTGCACTGCGCAGCGAACTGCAGGGCTCGAAACGCGCGGCGCGGCGCGGCGCGGCCCACTACAGGTAGAACACGGCGTCGTAATTCGTCATTCGTCATTCGTCATTCGTCACTCGTCACTCGTCACTCGTCACTCGTCGGTATTCGGTAAGTCGGACATCGGTGATCATCGGTATGCGAGTACGGCTACCGGTGAAGTTGCGAATGTACTTCGAATCATACGAAACGATGTCAACGAGGAAGGAAGAAGAAAGGCGAACAACGGAAGAGAGCAGAAACCGGCTATGAAGAAGAAGAAGAAGAAGAAGAAGAAGAAAAAGAAAAAAAGAGGGAAAACAAAAAAACGTATACAGCTGCTTGAGAAGCGTAAGGCGAAAAAGAAGTGGGGGCGCGGAGGGCGAGCAGCGTACCACAGACCTACAGAAAATAGAAATTGGAACGACCGAAGACCAGTACCAGTACCAGCAGTTGCGGTTGGTGTTGCGAATGTTGTCCGGGTACGGCGGTGCGGTGCGGTGCGGTGCGTAGTGTCGTGTCCAGCGGAATGCCGAATGGACGCGACTCGACTGGCCGAAACGGAACGGAGCGGCCGAAAACCGGATGCGGCGCGGAGCGGCGGCGATAGCGGCGTGATGAGAGGTATGCGCGCGCTACGTCGCTCGATACTCGAGACGGTCGCAAACGCTTAACAAACCAAACAAAGGGAGGACGTCGCGTTTGTAACGCGTGCGTGAATGACGACGGCGCAGAGATGACGATGGAGGTGGAAAGGGAGGTGGAGAGGGCGATGAAGATGGCAGCGGACTCGAGACTACGGCGGATGGCGGATGGCGGATGGCGGATGGCGGAAGGCGGATGGAGGGTGGAGAAAGTGAAGGTGGTGGCGGTGCGAGTGGCGAATCGTTATCAGCGACGAAAGTCGTCGTCGTCGCTCGCATCGTCCGCCGCCGTCGGCGCAGCCGCAGTTTACGAGACGCGCGCGTAGGTTCGTGTTGGCGCCGTCGCTCGCCCAGTTAAAAATATTTTTCATTTCGTTCGTCGACGTTTACTCGCGTCCGTTCGCTATCGCGCTACGTGGTGTACCGTACCGTATCCTATCGTAGCGTACCTTACGGACGTACCGTACCCTACACCTTTTCGGTCGTCCTCGCGCAGTCGCGCAGCCAACGTTTTTGGCCCGCAGCAACGCCATGAAACGTTTAGACAATCTTTTTACGTCGCGGCGCGCCGGATTCGTAAAACGGTAAGTGTATTCGACGTTTGGATTTCACGCGGACAGGCGTGTGTCGGCCGGTAGGTACGCAGCCCGGCCTATACGTTGGGTGGGCGTACCGCCGGCAGTCCGGTGTACGACTGGTACCCGAAAGGTAGGTACGTGCGTACCTCGACCGTCACTTGCGGCCCTTGTTTCGGCTCCGTTTTGCCGCCCTTATCGGTTGGACGGCGGCCACTCGTCCAAAAACGTCCGGAAGGTCGGTCGGCGGGCGCGGTGCGCCGCTACTCGCGATTCAAAGACGAACGACGAAAAAAATGCCGATCGGTCCGGGCGGGGGGCCGCGTCACTCGCGCGATCGCGTCCGTCCGTACGTTCGTCCGTCGTTCTTTCGGCGCACAACTCGATCCGAGTCGACCGCGTCGAGCAGCGCAGGTCGGACGATTTCGGAGGTCGGGGCCGACGCCAGCGAACCGATCGCAGCGCCCGTCAACCTTTTGCAATAATTCGCAATTAGCGCGACGAGTATAGCCGCGCAGGTGACGTGCGCGGCGCACGTAGGCGTACCGTCCACGACCGGCGTGCGTGCGGCTATAAAATGAAATTTCTCCGCCCCGCCGTCGTCCGTTTTCACTTTTTATACGCGCGTCCGACTGCGACCACCCGTCGAATAATCGGACCATACGTCGGCTGTAGTGTACCTACGGCGGTCGCGGCCATTCGTCGCTAATTCGAAAGAACGAACTGGTCGTTATTTTTTTACGACCACCAATCCGGTCTTCGTCGACCGAAAGAGGAGAAAAACGAGAAAGTCGAATCGCGTCGCGATTGGCGGCCAAAGTCGACGCCGAACCTTTCCTCGCTGGTCTCTGGCCGCCATAAAAATTTTAGGCCAAAATCTTTCAATTTACCCAAGTTATGGTGACGACAACGCGACGGGTTTGAAAAATTTTGAGGATTTCTGCTTCCGAAACGACCGGACGAATTTCAAAAACTTCAACACCAACGTGTGGTACCCCGTGAAAGCCTCTTCCGGCAATGTTCCAAGTTTTATTGTCGTAGGTTAAACAACGAAGGCTCCGCAGCCTCCCTAAAATGGCCAAAGTGGGTGAAAAGCGGAATTATACAATATTATGTCGTGGTCCGTTTGAACAATCCGTCTTTTTCCAATCGGTCCGCGTCATTTTAGTGAGAGCCGAAAATGGTGAGAACGGGACAAAAAAAAAAAGGCTCGAGGTTTCAATTAGCCTAAAAATTTTAGTAATCTCACAACGAGCCCGAACAAGCTTAGGCTAATTATAATTTTTTAATATTATAGGCAGGTACTGTTGGTCCAATTAGACCAAAGCTAACAGGCCGAGTGAAAATCACCCGCCTATACGCGATATACGTAATTATGGTAGGTACCCGTGTAGCTACTTACTTATGGCTAACCGAATGAAGTTTAGCCAAAGTGCGCGTACACATTATTGGCGACTTGTTTGGAAAATTATTTGCCGAGCGGAGGCGACGCGACGGTTTTAGGCGCGCTTAAGGGGCGCCCAACGTTGCCGCGCTTGGCGGCGCAAATTGAGGTGCGCGATTTTTGGTTTTCGCGGCCAGCGTGCACAGGAGTGGGCAGCGGCGCAACGAATGGGTAGTTACGTTACCGCAGGCGTACGTAATAATTATTGTCGGTATGGTGTCTCCCTGCGAGCAGCCGTCGTCGTCGTCGTCGTGTACGAAGGTTTTTGAGTTTGCGCCGTCCTTCCACTTTTCGCTGGCCAAACGTCGCGCCTAGAATGTTGCCCGGGTCGTCACTGGTTCCCCTTTTGCACGGAAGGGCAGCCCGTGCGTACGGGGAAGAGGGCAGACTTACGGACGTCTACGTCGTCGACGCCAACTTATCCGGGTGTACATGAAGCGAGCGAAAACCGAGCCCAGCGAAGCTTCCTCGTAATCACTCACTCACTCACTCGCACACTCACTCACTCACTCACTCACTCACTCGCACACGCAACAACATATTTTGCGACGATGCCATTCGCCGTTCGATGGCCCAACCAAATATTTCGAAAATTCTCTATCTATACGTATATCCGTCGACGTACCTATCTCTCTACCTTTGTATCTGTCCGTCCGTACCGTATTTGATAAAAGTCAACGTATTACGTAAGGTAAACGTTGTTTCGGCCGCAATATCGGAGCCGCTGAACACGTCGGGCGATTAATTTGGGTCGTCGCGAGCAACGTTTGAAGCCGTCGTCCGACTCTGCGGCGACGTGGCCCTTATTTTATTTTTGTTTTTTTATTGCTGTACATCGTATGGTCGTCATCCTTCGTCAAGGTCGCCAGCCAGCCACGATCCGCGGTTTGCGGAAGGGAGGCGGCGAATGCGAGAGTGGCCGAAGCGACGAAACACACGAACCCTATAAAAAAAGTTGAGCCGAACGTCGAGACGAAGCCGCATTTTTAAAATTCCACCTACTGAAAAACAAAAAGAAATTCTGCTGCTCCTCTAGCGACCGGATTCGAACCGTCGTCGCACCGCAGCGTTAATTATTCGGAAATTTCAATTTTTTCACTTTCGACTCCCAACATGGTTAGGCAAGGGATTAGAACATCGTTTTTTTAAAGGTTGAGTCGTAAATAGATCGTCGCTTACGTTTTTCGAGGCGCCCAGTTTAAATTTTTAGTTCGTCGTTGTAATAAACCCGTTATTTGGGGAAGCCTCCGCCCACCCCCCGAGTAACCCGAAACGTGTCGGTTGGATAAAGTTTTCATCGTTTTATTGCGTGGTAGCCGCCGCATCTTGGCGTGCAGCTACGTCCACGGAAGGGCGCAATTTACACTTAATTGCGACGAGTCGGTTGTTTTTTTAACGGGGCCGCGGGAGAGAGGGTCACTCCGGGTAACCGAGTGTCGCCTCCGTTACGGTGCTCGGGTTTGGATTGCGACCAGCCTATAGTTGGTAAAATTCGATATCCATCACGGATGCGGACCGTGCGACGCGATGATGTGGCCGATTCGGTCGGACGCCGACGAACGGCGCGTCGCTCCGTCGGTGAGGGCGCGCCTCGGTGGCCCAGCTGTAGGTACTTCGGGAGGCGAGAATACAGCCAGACGAATATTCGTCTTCGTCTAAACGATGAGAACGAGGAGGTGTCTCGCAGCCGAATAACATCGCTACCCGTAGGTGCGACTGCGCGCATTAATAGGTACGTACGGTACTGTATGTATATAGTGTAATCGCGCGTCTTTCGGGAAGAGTGTTGCCGACTGGAGGTGGTGGCGGCGGCGGCGGCGGCGGCGGCGGCGGCGACGGCGGCGACCCACCAGTTGCGCCGAAGACAGATGGCACCGTTGCGATACAGGCGGTCCGCGAATGCAGACCCGACTGCTCGAAAGGATCGCGAGAGAGAGCGCCGCTGCCGCCACCGCCGCCACCGACGCCACCGATGACGACCTTAATACGCGGCGGCGGTAAATGGGGTGACGCGCCCAGCCCGGAACAAAACGAGGGTGAAGAACGAGTGAGCGGGTGGCGGCGGTGTATTGGAAACGGGTGAGAGAAGGCGGAAACGGCGTACTCCGACGTCGAAGATAAGGAAGAGCAGGGCGCCGCGCCACGCCGCGCCTCGGCCGGCACGAGGCGCAGGATCGCGTTTATCAAGCGTCGCGCCCATCGTACGATCGCCTGTAGCCTATGTTGCGGTACAGTCAGCTGGGTACCTAAGTGTTTACCAAGCGCGGCCACAGGCTTCGCCGTACCTGCCCAAAAATTCATTTTCGCGCTCGCTTTCCGTTTTACTTTTGCCACGACCGCAAGATGTCGACGGCCTCCGCCGCCGCCGCCGCCGCTGCTTCTCGTTCGTAAGCGCGTCCTTAGTATCGCCTAATTAACTTTTTTAATGCGGCGTAAAGAGAGCCGCGGACGGTGCTACTCCCGTCCCCTTCGCCTCACACACCCCCCCCCCCCCGCTGGCCACAGCAATGTCGCTGAGCGCTGGTCGACGCGACGGTCGTCGTAATTGCGCGGTTTGGCGGTTAACGACGGCCGCACCTCCACTCGCCACTCAGCCTCCGCCGTATTCGTCGTTCACCGTTCGCACGCGCCAAAAACGCACACCCGCATAAACAAAATACGCTTTGCCTTTTGTTTTCGACGCCACGCCACGCCTCGCCTCGCCTCGCCCCCACACTTTCGGTTCCTTTCGGTTTTTCGTTTTTCGTTTTTCGCTTTTCGCTTTTCGCTTTTCGTTTCGCCGGTTTTCTTTCGCTTGGTCGGCGACCGCTTTTCTCTTTCTCTCCGCCACTTTTAGTTCGCAATCATAACGACGCGATAATACGTCTCGGCGGCCGTTTCTCTTCTTTTTCCATTTCGTTTCTTTTCATTTCGCTGGTTTAGCTAAACGGTTAAACGGTTAAACGGTTAAACGGTTAAACGGTACGGCACGGTACGCGTGCCCCAAAACAATTAACCTGCGCAAACGAAGAAAGACAAAAGAAAGAAGAACGACCGTCGACGACGACATAACCGACTGACACGACGCGCGCAACCTCTAATTGGCGGAGGCGCGAGTCGAGTCGAGTCGAGTCGAGTCCAGAGAAATCGGTAATCGGAATTCGTTCGAAGGCGAGAAAGGCGGCCGCGCGGTGCGGTGCGGTGCGGTGCGGTGCGGTGCATCGAAATTTCAACTCGCAAGTGTAGGCGCGTGCTGAGAACACGAGCGCCTCAATCCCGTAAACTTTCCGCCGATTACGCTTTAAGCCAACGCGCATTTTAATTTAGTAATTTATTATAGCCGTAGCGCCGCGCCTCGTCATCCCGTGTCGTTCCGTACCACTCCTCCGCCCCTCCTCATCAGACATTCGTCCATACAGTACACCCTAATTGGGTCAATCGGTGAAATTGGCGAGTAAAGAAGTGAAAATTCGGTTGGTAACAACCTACACATATAACATGTGTGTGTGTGTGTGTGTGTGTGTGTGTGTGTATATATATATATATATATATATATATATATATGTAAGTAATTTTGAATGAAATAGGAACAATATCTCGATTGCACTAAAAGAAGTGTAAATATATTTTAAGAATCAGATAATTTACATACTTAGCATCAAACTTATTTCAACTTACCTAAAAGAAGTGAAATACAAAGATTAAAAAGTTCATTACTCGATTACAAAATTACTTAAATCTTAGATTGTCATATTACATAGTTTAGCAGAAAATTACTAGAAAGAAACGTTTTGATCGTCTACATTATCTCGATACATTCGATTCTGCCGTACTATGGAAATGATAAGACGGACGTGAAATAGCCAGTTATTTCTAAAATACGTACACGTATTTTACATCCCCATACCTGAGAAAATTACGAAACAAAGGGGAGTAATTTGGAAACATGGAACAAATTTGACTCTTTCTTCTGATAACCAGCATCTACGCGATATATTACATTTGACAAACTTTCAGTTATTTTGAACGGGCCCGTTCTTATTTCATCGAGTTTATTTTTGTTTAACAGATTACCATGATTTACATAGACTAAATCGCCAACTCTATAAGAAATATCTTTTCTCTTGGAGTCAAATTTTTGCTTATTATATTTATGACTTCTCTGGGAATTTTCAAATGCTAATAACCTGTCATTGGTCAGATCTGTTACGTTAGGCATCGGAATATCTTTTGGACATAAATTTACTTTAATATTATTCATTAAATAATTTGGTGAAAATAAGGTTGATGAATGAATAGTATCGTTATATTCTTGAACACATTCTTCTGCTAAAACTGACCAAGGCTTTTTTTTATTTATTTTGTTTTCGTTAACTTTACAGCGTATTCTATTCACCAGAGTTTGATTTAGTCTCTCATTGAGACCGTTGGAGAAAGGACAGTCTACGGCTGTAAAAATTAATTTGATATTGTGTGACTCCAGAAATTCTTTAAATTCTTTTGAATTTATTCCGCCGTATTGATCCGCCAGAAGTGTCTCTATTTTCTGTCCTTCTCTTAAAATTTTACGTATTAAATTTATAAAATCTGTGGCTTTTTGAGTTTTTGATGGTAAAATGTACGCAAAACGTGTGAAATGATCAACTAATAAGTGTAAATATTTTTTTGAAGTATTATTTCCGTTAAAGCCACCTATTGTATCTATTGACATAATCTGAAATGGTTCAGTCGCAGGGCCCAACTGAGATAGAAAACCATAACGAAAAGATGCTCTGGACTTATTTTTAGTACAAATAGCGCAATTCTGACAGAAAGAGGTAATCAGTTTGAAAAAATTTTTACAATAATAAATTGGAATAAGATGGAACGAAAGCTGCTTAGGACCAATATGACCAAATTTTTCATGAACTATCTTTATTATTTTAGTCGCTAAATCTTCTGTTATCAAAATTTTATTTTTACCTCTAATGTTCATGAAGAGTATATTATTTTTTTTTATTACGTTATTTTTTTGGAAATAGTCTCTTGAAAATTTATTTTGGTCCATAGCTATTTCATTAAATTGAATAAAATTTACTATTTTAAGTTCTTTATGCGTTTCAAAATGTTCGAGGACAGGGTTACGCGACAAACAGTCGGCCTCCTGATTCTCGGAACCAGGTAAATACTTTACTGAAAAATCAAACTGAGACAAGTAAAACATAAGCTGACCAAGTTCATTATCAAATTTAGAGTTTACGTTCAGATTCTCAAGCGGTTTATGATCTGAATAAACGACAAATTTCTTTCCAAGAAGCCAATGTTGCCAGAACATTAAGGCCTCTTTAATTGCCAGACACTCCAAAAAAAATCGCCTTTTTCTTTTTTTGATAAACATTTAACTTTTTGGAAAAATAAGCGACTGGCCGAAAATTTCCGTCTTTCTGTTTTTGTTTCAGGATTGCACCAAGTCCTTCCAAACTTGCATCAGTGTATAAAACTGTCTCCTTTAAAGGATCATAAATAGCTAAACAAGGACTTGAACATAAATAACTTTTTATCTTTTCGAAACTATTATGGCAGTCTGTTGACCAATTAAAATCTACGTTTTTCTTCAATAAATTGTGTAACGGTTCTAAAATATGTGCAGCCTTTGGAATATATTTCTTATAAAAATTAACCTTCCCTAAAAATTGGCGCACATTCTTTCTATTTTGAGGAATGGGAAAATTCTTGATAGGGAGCACATTATCAAAAACAGGCTTAGTTACGTTATTGCTAATTATGTGGCCTAAATATTTTACGTTATTTTTGGCAAAATTACATTTTAATAGTTTCAATCTAAAACCTTCTTTTTTAATGGCCATAAACAATTTATCAATGTGCTCCAAGTGTTCCTCAAATGTTTTTGAAAAAACTAGAATGTCATCAATATAGTTTACACAAAAATAGTCCAACCCGTTACGTCGGATAATATTTTGTAGGATCCTTTGAAAAATTGCGGGAGATGTTTTAAGGCCAAATGGCAAACATGTCCACTCAAAATGGCCATTTTGTGTGACGAAAGCTGTTTTATAAGAATCTTTTTTGCGTAAGGGAATAGTCCAAAAAGCGGAATTAATATCGAAAGCTGAAAAATAAACACAATCCCTAGTCTTCACAATTAAATCTTCTATTAATGGGAAAGGTTGACTTTCAGGTACAATAAGCTTATTTAATGCCGTAAAGTCGATACATAATCTGTTCTTCTTTCGAACGCCAAACTCATCTTTTTTAAATGCCAGTGTAACTGGAGCCGCAAAAGGAGATGTAGATTCCTGGATCAGACCATGGTTTAACAACTGGGAAATTTGAGATTCAATTTCCTTCTGATCAATAGGATTACATCTGTACGGCTTGCGAGATACATACCTATGCTCAGTCAATTTAACCGAAGCTTCGTGGTTGTGTACACAACCCGTATCAAATTTGTGTTTCGCAAAAATAGATTTATGTTTTTCAATTAAATAAGTTATTTTATTCTTTTGGTAATTATTTAAATGATCCAAATTTGCCTCGAATTCATTAATTTTAATAGATTCATTAAAATTTACTGTAAACGGTGCAGACTGAACTACGGTTCCGAGATCAATTTTTTATTATTATCCATTACGTTAATCTGAGAGATATTCAATTCATGGTCTTGGTGTAACCCAAAATCCTTTATCATATTTAAGCCAATCAAAAAATCATAATCAAAATTAATCGAATTTATCACAAAAACATCTACAAATTTGACGATATCAAAAATTTTTACTTTGATTTTTACGATTCCAAAGACTGAAGCCGTACCACTGACCATTTTAAAATTATTGTTGCAAGAGTTAATTTTTATTTTATTTTTCCTTGCAAATTTATAGTTTATTAATGAAATATTTGAGCCGGAATCATAAATACCGTTACATAATATAGAATCATTAATTAAAAGACGTAATTGAATCAGTGGTACCGTTACTCGTTTTTTTGGCAAGTCATCTGAATTATTGATTTCGGACTCTATCTCCAAATTATTTACAGATTTTACTTTGTTAATTTCATTTTTTTTTGAGTCCTTAAACCAGCAGACATTTTCCGAGTGAATTCTACCAAATTTCCCTAATTTATCACAAATCGAACATGTTTTTTTTTTAGGAGTAAATTTCTTATAATTAGTAATACCATTAACATTTTGAACAATCGTATTTGTTTTTTTTGACATAGTCGAATTTGCATTCTCAGAAGATGTACGACGAGCAGGGTTATCAGCATCATATTTTTTTAATTTAGAAATTAATAATTTTACCGAAGTTACTGAATTACGATTCAATGAATCTTGAATATGAGCCGGCAAGCCTAACACTATTAAATTCAGTAATACATTTTCAGCGATAAAATGGTCTAGATCTAACATTAATTTTTCTTTATTTATAACGTATTCTATTAAGGAGCCCGATAAATATCGGAAATTGTAAGCAAATCGGATCGGTTTCCAAGATACGTCACCGAATGTGGCGATAAGATCCTCGTGCCATAGAGCCCAGTCAGCATCAACACCAATTTTCTTTTGGGTACTCAGGAACCAGTCATTCATTGACGTATCTAAGCAAAGGTGAAAAACCTCAATAACTCTGGATCCAACAAGAGAAAACCGAGCTACTTCTTTTTCGAAACTAACAGCCCAAGCAACTACGTTTGAATTCTTGGATGTTAATTTATCGACCAGAAAATGTTTCATTATTTCTTTTAGTGATTCCTGTTTCTCCAGTGACACTACCGGCGCGACAGACGAAGAACCAGTCTCTACCGATGACAAAAAATAATCAGAAAAGACAAAGTTACCGTCATCATCCAGATATGATTTTGCTAGCTCCTCAGACAGGCTAACATTTACAGTGCGATACTGTCCGCGGGCTTTAAGCGCATCTCTGGCAGCTTTCATTGAACCCGTAGCTAACAGCTTGGCATGAATAGTCAGCGATTGAAATTCAGGAGGAAAAGCGTACCACATTTCATCCCCTGGTTTTCTAACTCTTTTTATTCTGATAACAGTAGATTTCCCATCAGCAGCAGCCTCAGCAAGCATGAAAACTTGTAATCGAACTGGCGACATCGCTGATCAAAGAATTAATCTTTGTATTTGTAAGTAATTTTGAATGAAATAGGAACAATATCTCGATTGCACTAAAAGAAGTGTAAATATATTTTAAGAATCAGATAATTTACATACTTAGCATCAAACTTATTTCAACTTACCTAAAAGAAGTGAAATACAAAGATTAAAAAGTTCATTACTCGATTACAAAATTACTTAAATCTTAGATTGTCATATTACATAGTTTAGCAGAAAATTACTAGAAAGAAACGTTTTGATCGTCTACATTATCTCGATACATTCGATTCTGCCGTACTATGGAAATGATAAGACGGACGTGAAATAGCCAGTTATTTCTAAAATACGTACACGTATTTTACATATATATGGAGGTATGTAATTATAGAGGCATTAGGCGGGGCGTGTGGCCCGCGCCGCTAATTAACGACAATTATTAATCGTAGCGGCGGCAGGTGGGGAGGCGAAGATTTCGGTAAAAACGGCGATGCCGTCTCGCAGGACGCAGTGAGCGCTCGACTCGCGCCCAACGTTCGCCGCATCTGTTCGCGACTCGATCGTCCATCGCCGATCAATTAAAACGATGGCCGCAGCGCGGCTACTGGGCGCCGAACTGAACTCCGATCGTTTATGCGCAGCTCGTTGTTGCCGCGCATACAGTCAGACCGAGGCCTGGTAACGCCTACATTTTTTACGTCGCTTCGGTTAGGCTGTATCGGTATTAGCAATTTACGAGTGCACTGGCAGATACCGAATATGGTAGCGCGAAAAAGAGTCGAATCTATGCGCGCAACTCGGACACGCCGCAACAGGTATCGATCGCGTACAACCTACGACCGTGCGTACGCCAAGGCCTCCGTACTTTTGGCCTTGGCTACACCACCCCACCCCACAAAGGCTCTCGCTCCGCGCTACGGGTCAATCCTTCGCTACTCGCTGGTGGATGAGCCGGCGACCAGCTGTCGTTCGAACGGTGCGCCGCGTACACACCGCACCAAATTCGCATTCAGACTCGCCTTAGCTCGTCCGTCAGATTTTCGCTTTTTCGACCTCGGAGCAAAACGGTGCTGCGTAAGTCCTCGCCGTCGCCGTTGCCGCCGCTGCAGCCTGCACGCCCCAAATTTGCCACAGAAAACGCACCGTGAGCTGCGCAAAAATGCGACGCAACACGAGACGGGCGCGGCGCGGCACGGCGCGGCGCGGCGCGGCAGTAACGTTATTATTATAAGACGAGAAAGTGCGGCGCTCGTCACGAACGGCCGACAATTCGTGACGTTTGGTGCACGATTTGCGCTTTTTCGTATTTAACGGAGAGGAGCGGACGGCTAGCGCGATATTTCGTAGAAAAAAAAAAAAAAAAAGTAAACGGAAAGAGGAAAGATGCGGCAACTCCTACTTGGAGCCGTCGCGTCTCCCGAATTGTTTTATCGCGCGCAACAATCGTCGTGCGATCGATAGGCGGCCGCGCTATAACTCGTTTTTCCGTTCGCTTACCGACGCCGTCAAGTTGCGCAATTGCGCTTCGTTCAACCACCACTCCCCCGCCCACCGTACAGTGGTGGAGTGTAACGTCGCAAAGACGTTCGCCTGACATTCTTTTCGCTCGTTCGAATAGCTCACCCCTTCCCTTCCTTAGACCCTCGCCGGCTACCTTAATTATCGGACGATGAAAAAAGGTCGCGTCTCTCCTCGTCGCCGAAATGGCGTCGCACCCGTATGCCAAGCGACGGCCGAAGCGCATTTCGCCGCTGCGCCACATTTGCACGTCGAGGTGCGGTCCGGCAAAAGTTCGCCATTAATGAAAATGAAACGTAGGTGCGTTCGTCCGTCTTTTCGTACGGGGTTATGCGCTTTTTACGTAGGCGTACCTGCGCGCCACAAAAGTTTACGCATGCGAACGCCAACGAAGGCACATAGGTAGGTACCTCCTCGCACCGCTGCCCGGAGATACGCTGCTGTGCGTATCTATCCGCGAATAGAGGTGTGGATTATTAGTCGGTTAGTGCCTACATAGGTGAGGCAGAGGAGGGGAGGATATTTCGAATTGCGCGCGTTGATACGCGGTATACAGGGTAGATATATACCTAGCCACTTCGCGTCCGTCGTAATATAGCTGCGCAGGTATACCTCCACGCGCTACTCCAGCGTACTTACTACAATGGGCTACCATCGGTTTCGTGATTTTTTTGTTCGTTACATTTTTAACGCACTCCCATTCGGATGGCGCCGCTAGGCTAACCACCCACCCACAGGCGGTGGGCGCGAGAAAATTCAAATTTTGAGCCGAGGCAAACGAGGCGGCGGCGGCGGCGGCGGCGACGGCGCGGCGGCGGCGCGTACGACGAAAGTGGAAAATTTAAAATTAGGCGCAGTCAAATCGCCGCCGAATGGAACGTTACGGACGTGACAAAAAGAGCAAAATGGCCGACTACCCCCCCTCTTCGTTACGCGCCGCCGTGTACTAAGATTCTTGGCGGAAGATCAGATATTTTTTTTGCCAACTTCCAGAGTTTTTTCATCCAATACCTACTTTGGGCCATTTGCACATTTGCACTCTCTCACCCTCGGTCCCAATTCTGATTGGAACCGCCAATTTTATTTCACATATTTTCACGTACTTCCCGATAAATACCTATCTTTTTGGATATTTCCGCCTCATAAAATTCGACCGCGACAAAGTTTTCCCCTTTAATAAAAGAAAAACAAGAAAAGGAAAATATTTCATTCGTCGTTAGATTTAATGGTACGTGGTACGTATCGTCCCGTCCCGCCGACGATCTTTTGCGCGCCTGATCGGTTTAAAGGGAACTTGCCTACCGAAGAAATGTAAGTAGGCAAGTGACTGGGCTGAGAGGTGGCCGTAGTGAGTGAGTGAGTGAGTGAGTGAGTGAGTGAGTGAGTTAGGTGGGTGTGTGACGACGTATATATTTGTATATTTTCACGTCCCTCGAACGTGAAACACGTATTAATAATTATAAGTGCCAACGCTCTCGCAGTGTGTCTGCGCCGCCACCGCAATACCTACCGTAGGCATTAATTTATGCTGTTTTTTCTTACATTATTTTAACGACGCGTATAAACGTGGGTATACGTCTATACGTTATTCGTATCGCATTAGGTTTTAAGGCGGTCTACGACGCCTTCGGGTTTTTCGTATTCCGCGCGCACATTTCGACGCACATCGTCTCTCGCCTCCTATAGCGACTGCAAACGCGTACCCACTTCGGAGAATCCGGAAGAATATCGTTGGACTGGCGAATAGCCGACGGCAGTTCCCGTCGCGCACTCGTCAGCACGCGTTTCGTAGGACGTCCGACTCGAATGGCGAGTCCGCTTTTCGCACTGAACCGTTCCTTGGGCCGCCTCCTCGGTCGCGGCCCCCAAAAAAGGCGGCCATAACCGACTCTACTCGCAAATTACCATCGACGCGTTTCTTGTGCGACGGCGAGCTGTGGTATGGGCCACGGCGGATCCGGATTTCGCGATCGACTTGCGAGGTTCTACCGAACGCAAATTCGAGTAGCCCACCGATACTTGCGACCGTCTTTTTCAAAATCCGTTTTCCAATAACTCGCGACGAAATCACGTTTTCAAATATTCGTGAATTTTTCTGCCGTCGGCTGATGATAATCGTTTGCGTACTTCACAGACGCGTGAAATTTGCCAAAACCGAATGGATTATTTTGTGTTTTAAATTGGGCTTTTTTTTCTTTTTTTTTTTTTTTCGCCACTGGAAAGAATTATAGGGTGAAGCTGGCCTTTAAAAGCGACCTTTGGCACCCACCAGTATACGACGCAAATGAAGCCGGTTCACGAAAGTTTGAAGACTCGTTAAATTTCGAAGATAATAAAAACGTTGAGCGGTTACATTGCGGTAGGCGAGGGGGGTAGAGATTAAAATGAGGACTCCCACTCCAAGAACGGACAGTAAATTCGAGCTAAGAACTCGTCGGCGCGTTTCGTAAAAATTTACTACCTTCCGCATACCGTCTTTTTTTTTTTATTAGTTTTTTTTTTTTTTTTTTTTTTATGCCACGGCAAACGCGTCGGAAACGGCGTCGAGCGGCCGACGGCAGGCCGACTCTCTCCGCGATGGCGCGAAATTTACGATTTTGGACGATGAAAGTGGAAACGTGGACGCGAGCCTGCGGGGCCTCGTCGCACGCGCGCCTATTCTCGAGGGCGAGAAGAAATTTCATTTAACGGCGGCGAAAACACGCGCACGCTGTAGAGCGCGCGTCTTCGGTACGTTCGTTTGTACGAATAGCCGCGAACGAGCACGAGCAGCTGCGCACTCGACGGACGAGAGTGGCGACGATTATCGAACCGAGTGCGGCCGTACATTTTTAATGGCCCATTTTTACGCGTTTCGTTTTTTTTTCCCTTTTCGTTCTTCTCCTCCGTTATAAAAATTATGGTACCGTACAGGCCGAGACGGGAATTCCCGTTTTGCGCGGGTATAGAGGGGCGCCTTTCGCCGCAGCTATTTGCGCAGATACGTACCTACAGGTACGTACATAATTATAGTTACGCGCGTACGGTCTGTACACCGATAGGTAGGACCGTTATTCACGACGCGACGTACGCCCATTTTTATGTCGGGACCGAACTCGCAACGAGAAAGGTGCACTTCGATTCGAAAGGGGCCGGCCATCGCGTGTAAAATTGCGCCAGACTATTGGCGCGGACGACGGGACAACGAGCGGCGCCATCAAAAAGCTCGACGCCGAACGTCGAGTACGGACGAAGAATGCGGACGAACAGGAGGTGGCGCGGCCCAAATAAACGGTAGAGGGTCGCGTCACGCCACATCGGATCGTCTGGCGGGGGCTGTTAGTCTCGGAGGCGTCTCATGGTGGGCCGGCGGCGGCGGCGGCGGCTGCCCGGTTAAATGGAGTCGTCGCTTCGCGAGCAGAGGTGCGTCACAGAAGCGGACGAATAGCGAGTTGGCGAGCCTATCGTCGACGAACGCCCGTTACGTCACGTCACAGGCCCGAGTCGTTTGCGTGACGATCGCGCGAGATGTGAGGCGTTCTTGAGCCGGATTCGCACCAACCGCCGCCGCATATATATATATATATGGACGACGACGCACTTGTTTAGGCGCGTGCATCGCGGTCTTAATGGCGTAAGGTTTGCGATCGGCTTGTCGCAAAAATGAGGTACACCAACGACGGTCGGGCGATTTCGGACGCTCAGCGACTATTCATCAACGCCGTGGCCGTAAAACGAAAAAGCGAAATAAAAACATTGGAACAAACGTAACGTTACGGTAGGTTAGCATTCGAAAGATAGGCCTATACAAGAGGTGGTAGTTGCGCAGTTGGTCTCGACGTCGTCCGCACTCGATTCATTTGGGAAAAATATTGATTTAATGATTCGACAAATAAACGGATGCGGTAGCGCGAGAACAACCAGTTGAAAACAAAAGTAATTATTATTATCTATTACCTACGTTGCTGCAGCTGTTAAGTACCTACCTATTAATATTGTTATTGTTGTTATTATTATTATTATTATTATTATTATTATTATTATTATTATTATTATTATTATTATCGTCTATTACTGTGGCTGTTGTCGTGGGTAGCGAGCTATTTATATTGTCCGTTAATCGCTGAGGTCGAAAGGTCGCCTCCCTAAGCTGCGACTTACGAGGGCTGCGAGTCGAGTCGAGTCGCCAATAATTCGACGACGCCGCGTCGCGCCGCGCCGCGCCACGCCGTTTCTGTCTAGCGCTCTCCTCTTTCGCAGCGATCGCATCTCTCGCTCATCATCTGCGTGCCTCTGCCATTTTGGAAGCGAAAAACGTGGCCGCAGCCCTCGAATATTACGCAAGGTGTGCGGGCGAAGGCGAGAGCCGAGTATATAGTATTTAAGCGGTCATCTGGCGGAGAGCGCATGCGCGCCGATAAGTGGAAACGATAATGTCGCTCACCGCCTTTAGACTAGACGTAGGTACTTCGTTAGCTTTAAAATGTCTAGGGTACGGGCGGCGTACTTACAGCGTATAGTACGACCGACACCCAAAGGACTCCAGGTATATACTAAAATTATGGGTGTACAGGCAATGGCGTGCGAGACCGACGCGCGACATGGCGGAAGACGAGTCGGCGGCGCGACGAATACCGCCGCCAGTCCGCCTACCGGGCAAACGAAAAGTGAAACGACGAATAAATTGGAGGAGAGAGAGAGAGAGAGACAAAAAAAGCAAAAGCGAAAAATGCGTGCGCCATGGCGCGCCACTTGCGTCGAACGGTACGCGAAGGAGGCGCGTTATGAGCGCGGGTGGGATCGGATTCGTTTTTTCGGTCGTTAACCGTCGGATGCGGGACGACGACTCGCGTATCGGCGTCGAGTCGTCTGTGCGCGCCAAATCGTCGACGGTGCGCCGCGGCGCGGCCTACTAGGCAGCGCCCACGGCTACGGCTACGGCTGCGGCGCACCGTTCACTCCGTTCCGACGGCATCACTTTTTTACGCGGCCGACGCGACGCGAAAAAACGTCTCTCACGCCTACTTGCGTAAATCAACGAAAGATACGCCAAACAAAAACAACAAAAATAAAAGTGCGACGACGACGACGACCGTGGCCTCGTTTCTTTGTCTTTACCTTCCCCAATTTTTTTCTTCTTCTTCTTTTCTCTTCTTTATTGCAACGTCGACGCTGCTCGCTCATCACTCGCCCTTTCTCTCATTCGCTGTCTCTCTCTCTCTCTCTCTCTCGCTCTTTCTCTCTCACTCTCGCTCCCACTCCCGCTCCCGCTCTCTCTGCTTCTGTTTCGTTGTTTCGTTTTCCCAGCCACTTAAAAGTCACTCGGTCGCGCTGCTGGCTGCTGCTCGCAACGACGGCCGCTATCCGACGCCCGTCTTGCCGACGAGCACGAAAGATCCGAAAGATCCGAGCCAAAAATGGCGAATTTGGACGCCGCTCGAAATGCAGAAGGCGCCGGTACTCGGAAGCGCGTACGCGTGCGACGTACGGTACGCCCGTTCGTCATTCGTCGGCCGAACAAATAAAGGCGTCGATACGTTGAAGCGCACGTCGACTGGACTCGGCGCCGCGCAGCGCCGCGCCGCCACCCTCGGCGGCCCATTTCAGCCGCCACTTGAGCAGATCAGCCGCACACGAGGGCCGGTAATGCCGGCTCGGCCGTTTCGTCGCTTCACCATTTCCGCGTCCAAGTCCACGGACGCTCGTGCCCGGCCCCCGTCCGGTTACGGTCCGACCCTCGGCTATCGACAAAATAGGCTCGCCGGTCAAAGGCACTCGGAATGCGCAGCAGACAAACGCCTCCAACGTTCTCCGTTCGTTCGGCCTAATGGCCGGAATTCGTTGCACGCACGCATTATGGCGTCGACGCAGTGATATTTTGTTCGTCGTGTAGTACCTGGAAACGGTAGGCTCGCGGGCGGACACGGTACGACATGTTGTACGCCCGTATCATCTACCCACACCAGTACCTATACCTATACCCGTACCTACGCATGAACCTATACCTACGCCTATGCCTAGCTCATGAGATCCTATATACCTGAGATATTAGGCGCAATCCGCCACACTTTGTACGGTTATCGCGGCCCCCGTCGTCGCTACTCTTTTCGACCACTTGTACAACGAACAGCCCGCTTTCCGCACACCAATTAATCGTTTGCCATGCGGGCTATACAGTCTTCGTGTAAAAGACGCCTTTCTCCAAGACTGCGTCGTATCGTAGAGCGCAAGGAGAGGTGAGGTAAACTCAACGTTTAATCATTTAACCCTGGATTTTCACCTTCAGCCGGGTTTACACCGGACGAACATTCGCCGTTCGTCCGGTCTTTTCCTATATTCGCCGGGTTACACGACGTTCGTCGCAATTCGTTCGGGCAGCGAATTTCGTTCGTTCGCACTGATTTGTGTGATGGCCGGTCGCACCGAGCGAGAGCGAAAAAGAGGTTCGTCGTTCTTACGTTGGTTCGGCGTAAACGCGGCTTTTCATAATCGCCGATTGTGCGGACGTTAGGCTGCGACCACCTCTGCTGCCGCACGCAGTGTCCGGCCGCGGCAACCTTTGAAAACGAATACCTGGGTACCTTTTCGACAATAATTTCCGTCTCCCTCCTCCCGCCCCCCCCCCTCCAAAACGCCGTTAATTTGGACACGCGCGCGGCACGAATTTAAAATATTCGACGAAAATGCGGTAGCTACCAAACGGCGCTATTTTCCAAACCGGACGAACGATTTTATTCGCATGCCGCCGAGTGACGTAATTACGTGAATATCGAGATACGTACAGGCTATCAACGGGCGCCGATCAAAAGTATTATTTCGCCACAGTTTACAAATACGAAAGAGGCTTAAACGTAAACCGTACGTGGAATCGTGGTCCTTTATCATTCTGACGACGGCAGTGAAGAAGAAGAAGGAGGGGGCGGGTCAGTTTAGGCACGGGTAGCGAATTTCTTTTGGTGAAGTGCGGTAACGAAGGTGTTGTACGGGTAGAATATCGTGTGGTCGGTCAGGTCGTTTTGATAACGCAGGTCGGGCGTAGGGGAGGTGGTAGCAGTGCTACGCAACACGAAACCGTTACAAGAGAAAGAGCCGAAATTCGTCAACCTGAAAAAAAGGAATGAGGCACCACGTTTTGGGGGGTTGGCCGGGGCACGCGAATTCGGTACCCACTCTACGTGCACCCTGCGTAGCTGCCTATCAGCCTGCCTGCCTGCTTGCCTGCCTGCTTGCCTGCCTGCCTGCCACATCTGCACCCGCACACAGAACGTGGCCTGCCAGCCGTACAAACGCGTCGTTCACTCAGCCATGTGTTATTCTTTTGCGCAGATCGAGCGAGTTCGTGGCGCTGATAGCCGTGTTCGCGACATTCTTCTTGCTGCTGCACACCAGGGACCTGCATTCGCGGCTCAAAGAGATGGAGAATAAATTGCAGCCGGACGAACTGTCGGCGCCCTCTTCCGTCGTCGCCACCGGTAAGCCGTCCCATTTCGATTATCGTTTAGCCTCCGCACTCCGCACTCCGCACTCCGCACTCCGCACTCCCCAGTCACACTACGTTTTTCGTTTCATGATATCAGGAAAACTTTGGCATCGATAACTTAAATTCATATATATTTATATATAGATAGATAGATAGATCGGTAGATAGATAGATAGATAGATAAAAGTCCATTTCTTGTGCCCACGGTACAGATCGCAATTTTTGTTCAATAATCACGAAATTGGATGCGAACATTTTTGCTGAGCCAAGGACCAAACCTATTGCTTTTAGGGCCGATTGGCTGAACGGTACTCCCAGTACCGCTATTTTTGTTTTTACTTTGGTAATAAAATGCGGCATTTTGGAATCATATGTACGAAATTTGAAATAAATATTCGTTACAATTTATTTTAGCCTGCTACCAATTTTGATGCGGATCGACTGGACAGCACTTCCGGTAAAGATTTTTTTTTTCTCACTTTTTTCTGATTGGCATTGACTTTTTTTTTCTTTTTTTTTTTTCACAAAAATCAACCAGATGCTGATGTTTTCTCTTTTTTGATTTCATAACTTTATTATATTTCATTGGTTTTATTTTAAATTATATGCTAATGTACCAATATACCATACTTTATCATCGTAATTTATTTTTCATTTAAAAAAAAAAAAAAAAATGCTTTTAAATTTCATATTGTCCGAAATTTTGTCAGCAGCTAACGCATTCCATTCAATGGTAATATAGCATTAACGCGTATAAACTTACAGACCATAAATGTGACCATCAAAATTCATAATTCTTTCTCTCGAAAACCTACTTTTTCTTACAGTTTTTGTATATTTATCCGCCTTTTTCGCAACATTCGCAACATTTTAATTTTGAAAAAAACTGCTCTTCTCTCACTTCACGATTTCTCAGCTACTATTTAAGCTACAAAGCTGTACTACTGAAAGAAGAAGAAAATTTGTTCGAGTTCTCCGGTAAAATTTTTTTTTTCGCCATTAGTTTTTCACACGTCGGCCGTCAAAAAACTGCAAATAATGACAAATTTGTCGTATTTTAATTTGTTTTTTATTTCAAAAACTAACGATGGCAAAAATAATTTTTTAACGACAAATTCATTTCCAACGTCAGATTTGACCTAAAACGAATTAATGACGAGATAACGGCGAGAGAAAATACAAGAACAAAACAAAACAAAACTGGCTGCTGTGCGTATTACTATATACGTATAAGTATGCGTGTGTATGTGTGTGTGTGTGTGTGTGTGTGTGTGTGTATATATATTTATGTATATATATATATATATATATATATATATATATGCCGTATAGGAAGGACTTTCTGCATAATATTTGGCCAACTATGGGACATTGGATGTACACGCGCACGTTTATGATTTTGGTCGTTTAGGATTTGTAAGTGGAGCGGGTGGAGAGGGTACGTAGACCCCAGCTCCAAAGCTAGCGTTGTAATTATAATAACCTATTGGTCGAAAAAGTTTTGTAACCAAGATTCGGAAGACAGTCGAACGAAATGAGCAATTAGCAAGAATTGCGAAGACTTACGAAGTGTGGTGGAGTGAGTGTACGTCTTACAGTGCACACAGTGCAATAAACTGCGAGTAGGTAAAGGCGGTGAAACGAGACGTAAACGAACGATCGGATAAGAGACGCGCGAATAATTATTATTAACGCGATTATAGGTATTCGCAGGCGGAGAGGGGGGGGGGCGGGCAGAACTGCGGAGGAGCACTGGAGAGGCCAACGGTAATCAAGTTGGAAAGTTTTACGTTGAAAGTTGTAGGTATTTGTGGACATGGACCAGTTGGGTCGCACGCTATACGTTATACTTACTCTGTCCATTATGTAAGATGATCCCTGACAAACATCAAACGAAACGCCGACCCGCCACTGTGCGATTGGTTTAAATAAAATTGTTACGTGGGTACCTACCACCTCCCTATAGTCGTCATTCACGAATAATGCTAAGCATATTTTTAATTCTCGCTGTAGCCTGTGAAAATAGATAGGTTTAGGTAACGATTTTAACGATATTTGAAGGGTGACCATTGGTCTACAGGCTGTTGGCAACGTAACGCGTTAAAGCCAGAGATCATCGTATAATAATAATAACAATCCCAATAATAATAATAATAATAATACTCGATAATATTAATAATAATAATAATAATAATAATAATAATAATAATAAATGGACATAGTATAGCGTGGTCACACACCAGCACGAAAGGGGGGCTATCTAATTCAGCCGTATTTATTGTAATACGAATACCGTAATAGCGTCGGTATCGTAATCAAGCCGCCTATATCTATATCTATATCTATATGTGTATCTACATCTGTATCCATATTTACTATACGTAGATATTTAAGACATTATAGACCGCGTAGGTACGGTAGGTAGCGTTTTAATGGCGGCGAACAGCGCACTCGTTCATAATTTCGTAGGCCACCTACCGGCCTACCGGCCTACCGGCCTACCGACTCGTTTCCACCATTCGCTAATTCCGAGTCGTTTGTTTTTTTATTTTTTTATTTTTTTATTTTTTTATTTTTTTATTTGCAGCTGGAGAAAGCGGAGCGTCGTCTTCGTTGAGCGGCTTGACGGTGAAAGACGGGCAACTGCAGCTGCCTCAACTCGGCCAGGTATTTATGAAGGCGGCAGTCGTACCAACTGAAACCGCCACCATTTCTACGTTTTCGCCTCGGCCCTTATTTTCTTTTCGCCGCTACGCGTACGCGCTCGTCCGCGCAGGCTACACGTAACTACGTGTACGCGTGGTTAGGGTGCGTTCGGGCAGGCGACAGATTGGCGGCGGCCTCCGCTCTTCGGCCGGCCAGCCTGTCGTCTGGTCCCGGCTCCGTCTGAGACGCATCCGCATCCGCATCCACCTACAATACGACTGCGCCGCCGACTAACCGACAAAGTAGAGAAAAAAGACTCGGTTCGAGCAATCTGCGCGCGACTGCTAGCGCGTACGTACACTGACGCTACGCTACGCTACACAGCCGCTCATTCGAGGGTTGGGCGCGTCGCGATCGCGCAACGGACGTACGGACGTTAGGCGGGCGACAGGGAGGGCATATAGCCGATAGTGGCGGAAAATTCTGTCCGCAGCGTATAGCGTGGCGCACCGGATTCGCAGCACGCTCAACATTGCGCGCATACGACGCCTGCCTATCTCGAGTACGTTACGCGCCTAACCTAAGACACTCGCGGATATGCGGGTGGTTACACCAACACAGGTTCGGGTCCGTTACACATACGTACGTACGTATACCAGTCAGCTGGCTGCCAAAGCCGACCACTTCGTTGCGGCGAAACCTTCGAGTCGACTGTACGTATTGGCGACCGCGACTCGATCCGAGGGTGCAAATAAAATTAACGATCGGAATTTGCGCGTTTCGCGCTGCCATCGTCAATCGAATGGCGGCGCAATTAACGCGGAGCAAACGCGAGGCGCCGTTTTGCAACGATTATTGCGCCAGCCAAATGTAGAGGCGCGCCTAAATTTACGCCACCTACTACCGATTAGGCGGGAAAGGGGGGTACTTTGATACCGTCTCCGCGATGAGTAGCAGCTACCCAACCGAAATCAGCCGCACCTAACGTCGCGGCCATTTCATTTGGTCGAGGAATTTGGGGCTGAAATAGCTGCCGACGTGGAAATTTCGATCGCATCGAATTGTCGGCGAATCGCCGATACGTTTAGGCGCGATGCATTCGCGCGTCCGTCAGTCGCGCCGCGAATTTCGACGAATTGGGCCAACGTGGGTAGACGCCGAACTCCGGACGAGAGCGTAAGAGCTGCGACCGAAACGTATCCGCAAGTTGGTCGCGGCGCGTCGCGCCACCGATCCGCAGATGTTGGTCCAAAAGGGAGTGGCGACCGCGCCGAAGCGTGTGACGCGAAGGCACGATCCGGCGGCTGGTCCGGAGGGAGCAACGGACTCCTCGTCTCGAAAGATACTCGCGATCGACGCGCGCGCGTCAGCAGCCTTTCAGCGCCCCGAGGGGGACAGGGGGTTGGGCCCGTCGCCACAAAGCGAAACGTAGAAGAAGAAGAAGAAGAAGAAGAAGATGCCCGTGTGGAATTCGACGGGCACAAAAACGAGGCCACGGCGTTAGGCAATTCGTGGCGGAGTGGAGGAGGGGGCACCGCGCAAAAACTAACGGTCAAATAATTCGAGGAACGCGCGTAACGCGGGGCCGCGCCACCCGCCCGCCCACCAGCGCGTAAAGACGCGAAGATTTATGGTATACCAGGGCGCGTTCTTTCTCACGGCACCGGCCTTACGCCTGGCAAAACGATAGCTTAATTGGGGCGCGGACGAGGGCAGTGAATAAAAATATAATAACGTAATACAATAATAATAATAATAATAAAAATAATAAAAATAAAATGGTAACGATATTGTATATAGAGTGTATCTGGTACCGTGTCGAGTAGACTATACAATATATATACATATACATATATATATATATATATAGCATGGACCGCGGTATAACGTATCGGCGTATACTTTACGGTGCGTATGGAATAAAGAATTGGCAGAAAGAATTCGAAGAAAGGAGAAAAAAAAAAAACCAAGAAGCAAAGAATGGTGTCGCACGGTACTGGTGGGGTACGTAGCAAACGAAACCACTGCGGTGGCGCGATCTTTGTTCGTCCGTCGCTGCACGTCTTTCTCGGCTCACGGTGCGAACTGCGAGGCCACCTTTCTCTCTCTGGTCTGTCTGTCTGTCTGTCTGTCTGTCTGTCTGTCTGTCTCAGTCGCATTCTGCGGGTGCGACGTAACAGCGTCTCCATCTGTCGCTGCGGATACACCACACGCTGCGATGTATTTTGGCCAGCCGGGCTTTTGGCTGCTCTTCATTCTGCTTCCGACACGCCGGTGGGAGGCGATCGCCGGCTGCGCTACGGTACGCTACGGCGGTGTTGCGATTCGGCGACGGGCTGTCGACGCTTGAGGTAGTGGGGGGGGGAGAAGACGGGGCACTGTTCGTCAAACCGATTACAGCCAACGGATGACGAAAAAGAAAGAGAAGAAAAAGAGCGTTTTTAACGAGGCGGACGACTGTGGTGCGGCGGCTGCGGAAGGGGAACGGGGGAGGGACGCGAATGTTGGGTACGTAACGTCTTTCGAGCGTAACGCAACGTAAAACGTACCTATTTCAATTATTTGCTCCTATTTTCTGTCTCGCGCTCTTCTTTCGCTTCCGATCGTTTTTCCATCGTTTTCCTTTTCTTCTTCTTCTTCTTCTTCTTCTTCTTCTTCTTCTTCTGCCATCCTACACATACACTAAATAGCATACCTAATCCAAATCATCGATTTAATTCGGCCGCATTTCTATCGCCGTCCCCTCACTCCTTCGCTCCGTCATTATGTCTCCACGCGCCTCCCCGTCACTCGGTCGCTGACTCTGCCTTCGCACTGGTACCGCGTCGTCTACGCACGCTGCGTCCAACGTTGGATGTTTTCGCCGGCTGCGGCTGCCTCGTCGACGTACCGGTAACTGTATGCATCGCCAGCGCAGGACGCGACCGCAATCCGACACGTAATTACCGCACTCTTCGCCGCAGTCGCACGACGTCGGCCGAATTTTTTTCGCGCCTTTCTCCTCTTGGCGCATACGCCGTCGCTCCGAGTTGAGGCGCCCACCCCAACTGACAGCCTAAAGCGCCGCACTCACGTCGCACCTGAATCGTGTGGTCCGGTGGCCGGCGTTACCGTCCGCCGCGATTCCAGTTTAACCGAAGCGTCGACTACTTCGTTTTTCTTTTGTTTTTTTCGTTTTTTTCTCCTCTCGCAGGCATTAGCCTGGCGTGGAGCCGGTGACCGCTGCAGTACCGCAATCGCCGTACCGAAAACGGCGCAACTCTACGATCAACCGATGAGACACGAACAAAGAGCGCGGTGCGACGCCGTGTGCGGCCCTATACACGGTATAAATATGCGGATGCGGGTACATTCCGTTTACGGATGGACGAGGCGTGGGGGCACGGACGCGCGGCGCGAACCAACAAAAAAATGCGTAAAATTGCGCAACTTGGCGACCCGGTTAAAACGAATTCGAGCGAGCAATGAGGGTGGCGCAACGATAAACGGTGACGTACGAACAGTACGACCGCAGCGCGAACGCGAATAAAATCGGTTGCGACGTCGACGAATCGACGTGAGTTATTGGTGTCGCAGATATTTTTCAAAATCGAACGTCGACTGACGAGGCGCGGTCGCACGTTCGGCGTCGTCCGCGTCGTGTCCGCTCGTCCCCTTCGAATGTTGCAGTCGCCGGCTGCGCACATTCGGCCAAATCAAGCCGAACGAAAAATAATTATATATCGTTCGCTAACGGGAGTGTCGCAAGAAAAAAAAATAAATAGAAAAAAGTCGTCGTTTGAGCAGTGAGACGGTGGCCGTAACGAAGGTTGGGCCGCTGCCCACTCGAACGAAATTTCGACTCACGCGCTGGCCCACCCCGAATTTCAGCGGCGCGAAAAACGACCGCCATCTTGGCTCGAAATTTTATTCATCCAACTCCACCTCGGATCATTTCGATCATTTCATCTCGCGCTCAGTCACCGCCTCTACTCTTGACTCGCATCCGCATCCGATGGCCCATCCCCGGCCTAGGCCAAAAAAAAAGGCTGGTTACGCCTCTGCGTTTACCTACTTCTCGGTTGACGGAGCAATAATACAACACGTACTGAAATATTGGCTTAAAAAGACCGTTTTTAGGTCGAACGCTGCAAAAGTTGGAGCCTTCGTACCGACTGCGGACCGGATAGTTTAACGGGCGATGGGTGGCTCCGCGCCGCGCGGCGCCGCGCCGCGCCGAACGGCGATCGTGTCTGGAGAGAGGCGGCTCCAAAATCGACCCAGAGATGTTTACCGTACGTATACTACATACGTATATCTGCGGCGTACAGTATTATCAAACATCTATGCGCGGCTCGAGCCGACCCGAATAAAATGTGCGCGTACGTAGACAGGCAAGGGCAAGCGGACGACGCCGAAACGAAGAGAGCGATTTCGTGACTCTCGAGTCGTGACTCGTATTTTCGCTCGGTTCGAAATTATTTTACGGCGAAAATGGGCGACTAAAATATTCGAAAATGGCGATCGCCGCCCCGCCGAGCCGTCGAATATGCCGCCAAAATAGAATCACCATTTTCGCGTTATAGCCTACATAGTTAGGTAGGTAGGTAGGTGCCTAGCCTACCTAACTGCGTTGCGAGCAGCTTGGGCGACCGTTGAACAGCGACAAATGCGATCCGCAAACTGCAGAAAGGTCTCTCACAATTAACAGGGAAAAGCAAATTCACACTCGCGCCCACGCGTACACGCCCGCCAACAGTGGCCCACCAATTTTTCGGCGCAAAGCGACGGCGGCAGCAGCAATTTTCGCCTTTCGAACTGACAAGCGCCGCACCCCTCGCCGCCGTAGCCTAATTATTTGCTAACGTTCCGTTCGGTTCGGTTGGCTCGGCTGTAATAATTAAGAGCGAGTAACGCGATAGTCGAATACCGTAAAGTTTAGCGCTTATCGCGGCACCCTCCGCAAAGTGTGAAGCAGCCTTCGGCCGCGCGAAAGAACGGCCCGCTATTTCCGAATATTTAATCGAATAGGCGGCGGCGGCGGCGACGGCGACTACAGCAGCTTTTTCGTCTCATCTGTCGCGTTTTCCAGTCGTCGCACGCCACGCTCTGATTACGCGCTGCAACTCGGACCGCCTAATTAATTAATCACTTATTCATTCGCCAACCTACTTAATTATTAATTGCGATAAATTAATTATTAAAATAGGTACCTACGTACAATAGATACGTAATATTATTAATTAGGCGTCGAGTTTTGTTTATTTGGCGTAGCGACGATGGCAGAGCGTGGCGTGGCGTGGCGTGGCGTGGCGAGGCGAGGTGTCGGCGACTCGATGGTGGAAAAATGTAAATTTTGCTCTCACGTAGCAGACTATACTCCCCACCTCCCCACACACCCGTCTTCCCACCAATGGTATCTATACATCTATAGGACTTACTCGTATATACTGTAACGAGAATATTGGTTACAAAATAATTAAATACTCGTAAATGTTAAAAGGTTGTATTAAACAAGATATAAAACGGTGAAATACTAAATAGTAATTTTAACAGATAAGGTAATGTAAGGTAAAGATGATAAGAAGATAAAATGTACATGGTTACATGAGTTTTTATAGTTAGAAGTTTTGGGAGGAGAATATGGCGATTTCTTGGAGAGTGGAAATGGTAGTGATATGATTGGAGAGTTATGACAATACAAGTTTAGATATTGTCCGATAGGAGTTTAAGGAAATGACATAAATGGTGATTTTAGGTATTTGCAATATCTGCAGAATGGTTTCATAGAAAAGAGTTGTTATGAAAAGTGTATTTATGTTTGTTTATAAACATCGAATGTAGAACAACCGAGTCAGTAAAGGCAAGTAAAGACCTGTTTACATGACGTCAATATAATGAGAATTGTTTTAGGTGATTGATATATATGTGAAATATATACCTATATAAGAGAGAGATATTACGATCGATACGAAATTATCATTACATATACATACATATATGTATATACATATATATATATATAGACGGTATTCGCTTAAGAAAATTATTATTTTCGTCTATTTTTATACGTCTCCTTATCTTGCGTCATTTTCTTTTTCTTTTTCTTTTTCTTCTTCTTCTTCGTTTTCGTGGCGCGTTTCACGGTGTGACGCGGCCACAGCAGCTCGTGCAGCAGGCGTACGCGCTGAACAATACGCGGCGAGCTAAGCGGCATCTGCTCTTCTTCAACCGGGTGCCGAAGGTGGGCAGCCAAACTTTCATGGAGTTGCTGCGTCGGCTGTCGCTGCGCAATAAGTTCGAATTCTACCGCGACAAAGTGCAACGAGTCGAGACGATCCGATTGGCTCCGGACGAGCAGGTAACCCGCGTTCACGCCGTTCGCCGTACGGCCGTCTTCCGTCTTGCATACTTTTTTTCTAATGTGTTTCGTTTCGAGTGTTTAGGCGCAGCTGGCGGCCGCCATCCACAACTACCCCACTCCCGGCGTCTTCGTCAAGCACGTTTGCTTCGTAAATTTTACCGAGTAAGTACGCACGCGTACGTCGCGTACGTCGCGCACGTCGCGCACGCCCCACCCTCGTCCGAGCCTTCTCCCTTCTCCACCGAACCGCATTAGCTGCGCGACCCGCGCTTCATGATCGCGTCGTCGCCTCAGTCCGACTGTCGCTACCGCTATTGTTCGGTCGAACGCACCGCGGCGAGCAAACGCAGCGCGTACGTTCGGACGTGTCGGGTGGCGAGTGGGCGGACAAATACATACTTATGCCTACAGGTTCAGGTACAGCTCATACATGGTGGGGAGCGAAGCACAATTCGCTTCAGCTTCCGCAGCGAGGCCAACTATCCGAGGAGCTGGAGCGAGCGAGAGCTGAATTCAGCTCCTTCGGGATTTTCTGTTTGTTTTTACTACAAATTTTCATATTACATCGATTTCTTTTTTATTCTGAAATATTTGGCAACGCCGATTTGATACAATTTTTTGATAATTTTATCAAATTTTACAAAACGAATTCGTAATTTAACGAAAAAAATTTCCAAATTTTAGGTAAATTAAAAAAGTGAATTGGAGCGGAAATGAGAGTGAGCGAGCTGCGAATCAAAACGAGGAGCGCTCCCATATACGGTGGTACGTTTGCATTAGGTATACCTACCTACCTATCTACCTACGGATAGGCTACGTATAGGCTACGTATAGGCTACGTATAGGCTACGTTATAATATGACGTAGCCAGATATTAGAGACGCGTATATAGAGGCGCACGTACGGGTGCGGGTACGTCGGTGCCTGCCTGCGTCTGCTTACGCGGGTATTGATCTGTTTGTTTGTGCGATGCTATGGCGCAGGTTCGACTTGGAGGAGCCGATTTACTTGAACGTGGTGCGAGATCCGGTTGAGCGCGTCATCTCGTGGTATTATTACGTGAGGGCGCCGTGGTATTACGTCGAACGCAAACAAGCGTTTCCGGACCTGCCGCTGCCGGACGTCACCTGGCTCAAGAAGGTAAGCGAACGCCAACAATACCCAACAATTAACCACGCCAATTAACCCAATTATCGTCATCGTCATCGTCATCATTAACATCATTAACATCATTATTATTATTATTATTATTATTATTATTATTATTATTATTAGGTACCCATTATTACCTACTATTCGTACGAATATGAATACGAATAATAATAATAATAATAATAATAATAATAATAATAATAATAATATTAATAGACGGATATAGGCAAGTTGTAGCCGAGTATATCACACGATAAAAAGGTAGGTGGGTCACGTGTTAATTAAGCGACGCAACTAACGAATAAACGAAGCGTTTTATTCGTCCGGTCGAATGTAAATTCACGGCTGGTTTGGCGCACGCTCGCAAGTCGTCGTCCAACACTTTCGTAGGTATATAGACTAGTACAGGCTGGACTAGAACTAGATCAAGCTAGACCAGCCTACGCCAACATCGCCAACATCGCCAACATAGGCCAATAAAAAACGCCGTATCGCGTCAATAAATGGCTTAATACGATGTGCGGAAAAGCGCCACTTTTTTTCGTCTCGTTGAATGAGGCGAATTGGAGGAACGGACCGCCGTCGCCGCTTCGAGTCGAAAAAGGTATTCGCGGAAAGCGTCGCGTCGCGTCGCGAAATGCGATATAGGATATCTTAGGTAGGCACCTACTATATATATACATATATATAGAGGTATATATAGGTATAGGTATAGGTATAGTTTGGTATACAGGTACCTATACCTACCGAACCGTAGCGAGGTTTTGATACGCTGTTTTAGAAGCCGCAGCAATCGAGCTGGCAAAAAAAGCGAGATTGAAAAGTACGTATGTTCGTATACTGGTTGCCATCATGTAGAAAGTTGGTAAACCGGAACCGTAGCTTGCTGTATGTACTCGTAAACGCGTATATGGGTGGGTAGGTAGCTGGTGCAGTGGCGGATAGGTACCTACCTACCTACCTACCTACCTACCTACCGACCTTTCACGGAGGTGGCCGTACATGATACTCGCACGCACGCACGCACGCACGCACGCACGAGCCGCAAACCGGAAAGCGAGAATCGTAAGAAACACGTCGTTGGCAAAGACGAAGGCGGCTGCACAACTGGCGGTTAGGCTATCCGTTTCGACGCGATGAACTGCGATATACCGTAACCGGATAGGCGCGCCCGTCTACGTAGTCGAGTGATGTTGGGCTGGGGCTGTGGCCGAGGCAAGGCCGAGGCCGGGGAAAAGAGAGAGTCCGCACTCCGTACAGGTAATCGGATATAGGTATCGGCGGAGAAAATGCTGCGCTAATGAAAAACGACTCGGTACATTTATACGGACGACTCTTGATATAAACGTATAGCCTACAGGTGTATATATAGGTATACGATACGTACACACACACGGTTACAGGTATAGGTACGGGTATAGGTATAGATATAGGCATAGGCATAGGCATAGGCATAGGCATAGGTACGGCCGATAGGCGCGCGATGACCATTTTACGTAGTCGCTTCGATTCGCGTGCAAAGTAAACGAGTCGAGAAGACGAGTCATAGAACGTCAACCGTGGCGTGGCGTTTGAAAGTCACTCCGCGTGGACCGGATTGCGATTCGAATGGCGGATGAATTTTGTAAAATTTGTCGACGGCCGAGGTCGGTTACAGAGGGCGAGATACGGGCGATCGGGTACGTCCTTTTTCTACGCTCGTTGACGGGGGCCGTGCGGCAGCCCGCGGTCGCACGTCATCTGCGCCGTACAATGGGTCGCGCGGCTGTTGGCTGACGCGTCACCGTATGGCCAGTGGCCTACGGTATGGCCAACACGCCGTTAGGCTAACCGATCCTCCACCGTTTCCAGTCGATCCGTTCCAGTCTTAGGCGGGTATAACGTACGACGTACGCCGACGTAGTATTATTTTCGCGATTCGCTCGCAAATACCTACCTATTTACGCGACATTTATTAGCAGCTATGCTATACGGTGCGTACCTACGTTACGAAGACGATCTGTTTCGCCGCGTTGGCGGCGTTTATTTGACCGACACACGTCGGATGCGACCGCCGGCGTCGCTCGCCCCATAAAAATGCGGTCGTACGAATGTACGCGCCGCCGTCCGCCCATCTCCAACAACGAACAATATTAACGCAAAATTGGCTACCTATTATTTCGTTGCACTGCTCCAACCTTTTTCACTTCTTCCACCGGCTGCCGTTTCCTTCCTTCCCTCCTTAATGCGGCGATCGTCGTTTCGGACGCTGATAAGTTTCCAACTCTGTCACACCCTACGCTTACTGGCCATAAATTCGTGGCCACCCACGAACCGCCGAACGCGTTGCGCGCGATCATTATTCTACGCGCGACGCACTGCGAGGCTGAACGGAACGCTGATCCACGAACGCGCTTTCAACGCGCCGTCATTTTACGCGCGCGCGTTTCGGCCTGGCGACAGATTTTCTTTTCACACCTACGGCCGCGCTTTCGTGGCAGTCGCTGACGCAACGAAATATCACATGCACGACGTAATTCGGTATCAGACCGCTGGAATCGCCTTTATCGAGTTCGCGTCGTTAATTGTTGTCGGCTGCGATACGGTGCTATTCTGTAAATATTAGGGCAGTTACGCGGTGTTCTACGCTTTTATATTCTCACACAATTGCACCGCGAAATCGGTTCTAAACAACCGAAGCCAACTGCTGCAAATCACGTATGAAATAAAGGCGTAGGTATTTTTTAAAAACTCGTTTTCAACAAGCTAACTTTATTGGTTTGCACGTAATTGTAGGTTTTCGAACAAAGTCTACACGTTAAAACTGATCCGATATCACAACTCAGGAGTGGCGGTACGTTCATTTTTTCTCTCCTTACCGCAGAAAATGAGAAAATTTCTCCTCATTAAACTGCAAAAAAAAATTAAGCGGAAAAATGAAAATATGGCCACGGAATCGTAGGAGAAAAACCGTCAAAAACTTGTTAAGGAACAAAAAAAAAAATAAAAGAAAAAGTGAATTCGGCCAAATAAATTTTTCGTCCTCCGCCCACCGAAATGAGGCTGCGGATCCACCACCGATACGCACAACCCTACGAAACACGGTACAGGAACGCACCTATTGGTTTTCATCCGATATTCTTGAAATTCGGTACCAGGTATATATACTTATTCGAATTTAGAGCAGAATGAGGCCTATTGTTGCCGATCGAGTTGGGTCGGATGGGTCGGATGGGTCGGATGGGTCGGATGGTACGTCCAGTACATCTTACCGTGTTGCATCGTTACAGCTGTCATGGTTCTGAAATGCGTGATTTTCAAGCAGAGTAGTCGATAAATGTGGTACGCGCGTCGATTAACTACGTTAAATTCCAACAGTCTGCAAAATTAAGTTTCAATTTGCTTGGCGAATAACGACGAACGGTTCGTGCGTAGAACTGTACAAGCGATTTGAAAAAATCCCAAATTATCGTTAAGAAGAAACGGTAGTAAATTTCGGATGAACAAAAGAATCTCCCAGCATTCTGCCAATAATAATTTTGATATTTTAATTTTTCATACGACTAAGAAAAAAGAGGGTTACGCTGACAGCCGTCGTAGGTATGTAAAGGAGTTGGCTACACTCGGCAACCGAGTTGTCTCAAGGAAGGTTTGAAGCTTTAGTGGAAGTCGTCGGCCTCCCCGAGAGCGAATTTTTAGATTTTCAAAAACGAGAAAAATGAAGTCTTCTAGTCGGATATAATAATTGTAAGTCTCAAATTAAATTGCTACGAGAAGGAGGAACCTGCGGGTGACAGTTAATACAAAATAATAATAATAATAATAATAATAATAATAACGGTGATGATGATGGTGATGATGATGATGATGATGATGATACCCGTTAATTGCGCTAATTATAAGTACGTATTAATTGCGTTATGGCGTGTTTGTGGGACAGGACTACGAGACGTGCATCCGAAATCGGGACAGAGAGTGTCAATACAACGAGGGAGCGACTCGCGAGGGGATCGGCGACCACAGACGCCAGTCGATGTTCTTCTGCGGCCACAACGACGAATGCGTGTAAGTTGGCCGCGCCGCGTCCGCCGCTGGTCACGCACGTCACGTCACGTCACGTCACGTCACGTCTATCCGGAAACTCCGCAACTCGATCGGGCCGTCGCGCCACCCTCATCCCCGCCCCTTCCCAACCCAACAAAACGCAGCCATCGAAAAACGACCACCCGATGAAACATCGTACGGATTGGCCTTCGATAATTATTTGTTTCGTTTCGAAGCGTCGCGTCGCGTCGCATCGCATCGCATCGCATCGCATCGCATCGCTACAAAACTTTATTTCGTCTTCCCTAAAACGGTTACCTGCCTACGCATTCACCGATTACCCGAGTAGGCCAATACTTTCCTATTTTTTTTAACCTTTTTTTACGCAAGTACGAAAATCTCCGCGTTGATGAAACGAACCGCCGATAGGAGGGGGAAAGTACCGACGGTTTTCGTTTCGTAATCCGAAGAAATATTTGGCGCTAAAAGCGCGAATTCGTAGGTACCATACCTACCAATTACCTACGAGTATATGCGGGCCTTTAACCCATTCTCTTTTTATCACCGTAAAGGATACTGTGGAATACCTTGTCGTGAGAGATATTCTCACCAGAAGGAAATTCAACAGAATTTAAGCGTGTTCAGCCACTTCGTACACAAGTACGGGTAAGCCAAAACCAAGGCGAACACTGGCGATTTTAGAGCCTGTTCGGGTGGTTTATATACGGCTTATTTACACGCACACAAACACACGTACGTAAGAGAATACGTACGTTGGTGAGAACGGCCAGGTCGCATCATCCCCTATCGAGATAAGAGATGACTGGCTGGTTCGTGTACGAATCGTGACATCATCTTATTGTGTCACGATTCGGTACTCGTACATTACCTGCAAGTACATACGGGTAATTACGATCGAACGAGTTTTGTGTGTTTAACGTCGCAAGGACGATTATTTGCCTGCTCTTTGGGGCGGCGACTGTCGTCGAGGGGTCCGAGCCCCTTTACCTCATACCAGTGAGTCCCCGCAGGTACAGTTGGCACATTTTTTTCACATAGTCGCCAAATTTAGTACGAACATTTGTACCGAGCCAACGACCTGACCTACTGATTTTGTTGCGGATCGGACGTACGGTACTTCCGGTAGGGTTATTTTCGCTTTTCTTTTGGCCATAAAATTATTAATTTTCGATCGATAGGCACGAAATTTGTGACATATATTACGCGGCTATAAATTTTGGTACTATTTTCGTTTTTATTTCGCCTATAAAACGCCTAATTCGGAACAAATATTTATCACGATCTGTTAAAATAACTTTTTAGTGTTTTACATTTTTCGAAAACCTGCTTTTTCGAACGGAACCGCTGCCGCGTTACTTTTTTTTTTCATCGGTTTTCACTTGGGTCTGCAAAAAGGGCGTTAAAACAATATTATATATTAATCGTATAATATTACGTAGGTACACGTATAAAAAAAAAAAAAAAGAAAAAAAAGATCCGATTGTTTTATTTTTTAACGAAACGGATAATTTTCATCATTCTCACCCCTAACCATTTTACGAGGTCAGTTGCAGCACCCGGTGTGCAAGCAAAGTGCGTAAAAAGTAGTGGCGGTCGATGGCCGGAATAGTTGTAAATGAAAAAAAGCGAAGGAGGCAATGCCAATGACGGAGAGGGGAAAGGGAATGAGGGTGGTGTCCCGGGGGCTTTGACTAGAATAACGTGACGTGACGTGACGTGACGTGACGTGACGGCGCGATACTAACTCGCGGTTCAGATTACAGACCATACACGATATAGTCCATCCAACGAGAGTCGATCCCAAAAACGAAACGCAACGTACCTATAGCCCGCGACTAGCGACTACCGTACAATAAAATTTCGCGCGCATTATTCACGCATTATTGGCAGTTGGAATAAGCCGCAATGAAATACGAGTTATACGATTATTACCTGCGTGAAAATACGTATATTTGGCAACGTTGTTTTAGGGTACGGGGATCATCTTTCGTTGGACGGATTATAATAATAATAATAATAATAATAATAATAATAATAATAATAATAATAATAATAGGTAATAGGTAATAGGTAATTCACTCGTTGTAGCCGGGTCCGACGAAGCGAAAAAGTGTTGCGCTATCTTCAAAAGTTACGGTGCGTTACAACGTACGTTCTCAGTTTCATTTGAAGTTGAAAAGTGCGGTTTTAGTTCGGCAACGGCAGTATAGGCTACCGATGCGGTGAAAACGCACCTATCGTTCTGGCAACAGAACTTTTTCCGCAACCCCGCACCGAGCAAGGCCGGGATAAGGGGCACTTTTCGGCAGACAAATTTTTTCGATCGACAATTTTATGGTGGCGCACCATTCGGCGCGTCCGACAGCCGATTTCCGAGAGCGAAAAGCCATAGGGTGCGGCACTTTTCGCGACGTCGGGTCGCCTACGGCCTAGTCTGGCCGGCCATTAATTTCGTTTGGTGATGGTCGTTTTTTGCAGCCCGTTCAATTCGGCGACGGCGGTGGAGCGGGCCAAAAGGGTCGTCGACGAGCATTACGCCGTTGTGGGAGTGCTCGAGGATATGAACACGACGCTCAGCGTGCTGCAGCACTACATACCGAAATTCTTCGAAGGAGCCGTCGACATTTACTACCGTAAGCGCACCGTACCGCACCGCACCGTACCGTACCGCGCCACCGCGCGTAATTACGACGTACCTTCCCACACTGCCTGCAGGGCAGTATCGCCACTGCCCTGCGCACACTGCGTGCTGCGGCATGCGCACAGCTCATCACCTATGTCGCGACACGAGCGACATTGTCGAAAAGGGCCACTGACCGAAACACCACAGCCGTAGGTAAACGGTCGCTAGTAGCTACCCGAATTTCGCCCCTAAACGACCGGCGCCCGCAGCCGCCTCCCCTCCCCTCCCCTCCCACCTCTCTCCCACTCCTTCGCCTCGACAAAATGCTCGAAACAACGCCTGTATCCGCCGAGTGCGAAAAAGCCGCGACGCGCCATACACAGCCTGCCGTCGACGCAACGCGTATCCGAGGGGACGCGCCAACGTCGCGCACGCACGTGCAACGATACGAAATACAAATGTACCTACGTAGGTGCGATACATGTGGCGTGGGTGGGTGGGTGGGTGCGGTATTACTCCGATATTTTTAGGTTCACTCTTCAACGACGATCCTTCACGAGCAGGCACAGCCACACACGCACTCGAGTAGCATTTTTTTTATTTTTTAATTTTTTTATGTTTTATTTTCTACAAAATGCCTAATTTTCGACCAATTGTTAACGAAATTTTAAAAACAATACTCGGTAACTATACGATCTATTTTTCAACGGGGCTATGAATTTTGATGCTGATGGCCCGTATATTTTTGTTTCAATTTTGATAGCGATAATGGTTTCAAACGGCGTAATAGGTACCTATACTACCTAATAGATAAACACTTGGAAAATTCGGTATACCTACCTAAAAGGCTACTTTTTCTAACGTAACTATACTTCTGCGTGGGGTGTTTCAATTCATTGTCAGTACCCGCTTTGGGCATTATTTCACAGACCGCAACCCGTATTTCAGTTTACGACCGTTTTCATAGCGCCAAAACGCATTTGGAGCTAGGTTTTCTAGGTTTCCTAGGTTTTCTAGGTTTTCTAGGTTTTCTAGGTTTTCTAGGTTTTTTAGGTTTTTCAGGTTCTCGGTCAATGGCTGTTTTTGACGATGATCCCAACGTACGCTCGCATTCACTTTTTTGCCCCGTACCTACTTGGATAACTGTACGTGCACCGTCCACATACCGCGTATTCGCTTGGCCAGGCCTCACCCGTACTCCGCATAATAGGTACTCTAAACGGTAACTTAGGTTTATAGCCCAGCTTAGCCTAGCCCGAGTCTGCCTTACCCCGAAATGATATTTTAATTTAGCGGCAGTTTATACGAACTTGGGCTGTAAGGCGAATGTGGCGTGACGTCACAATCGAACGCGATATCTCACTGGGTGGCCGAAACGCGTGAAAAGTCGAACGAAATTTAAAAAACACGCTTCTAACGAATATGAGTCAGCCTAAGACGAAGAAATGCGACCCTAAGAAGCCAAGAGAATTGAAGAAGGACGCGAACTGCGAATCGAATTGGTGTTTTTCAGCCTGATTATTAGCGTTCTTCGAAGTTAAGTAGGCACACCGATAACAAATTAAATCATTTGCTCGGCTTCTACATACCCAAGGACTCAAAAATTTCTCGTTCTTCGGCTAATTTTATTCTCATGGAGGACCAAAAATCGTTCTACTCGCACGCCTTTCACGAGTACCAATCGCCGAATGAGATACTACGTCACCGATGAGAACTGTGGGCTAAAAGACGTTGCCTCGTGGCAAATACCGTCGCCGCTTCCATTTTTGCGACTCAGTTTTGCAGACTGAATTTACACGCGGCCAATGGCGCATTTTTTCAGAATTACGACGAAAATATTAACGATTTTGTTTTATTTCGCTTCGTAAGAGAGAGTCGCATTAGGACGACGGGTGGGTGGCGTCTGCACCTTCGAGGCGAAATGATTTTTCTGAGCACGTTCGGGATCACGTGGCGGACAAGCCTACCTACGTAGGCTGGTATTCGTCTTTATTTATGCGCCTAATACGTAGATAGGCGACTGAAAAGGCGACGTTTACGCCGACATTTTTCGAGTCGAACGTAGCTTTTACCATTGACGAATGTGACCTCGACGTAGGTACACAGCGAACGCACCTCCACACGCCAACGCGAAGCAACTTTTTACATCGAGGCACGTCAGCTTTACGTCGAGGTACGTTCGGTTTACGTCGAGGTACACCATTTTACACGTTGCGAACCGAAAAAAAAAAGGTTGATATTTCGTTTGATTTTTCACAATTTTTGCGCAAGACTCGACTCGCCACTACGATGAAATTTTATCGCGATATCTTCCTCAAACGCGATTTAAATGCGAGTTTAGGCGAGTCGGAAATCGCTCGGTCGTTGCGGTCGTTGCGCTCGTTGCGCAAACTTTGCCGGCCGTGCGAACGCTCACGTTCGAACCTCGGCGTATAAAACCTAAAACATAGGGTACCCATTTACGTAGGTATCGGTTGGCGTCAATCGGATGGCGTCAATCGGATGGCGCTGCTGCTACCCGCACCCACCCGCTTACGTAGTTCGACCATTTCGTTGTTTTTCATTATTTTTTATACGTTCCGATCGCAGGTCACATGGAGGAGTTTCGTAAAATAAATAAGAATATTTACAAGCCGGCCGTCAGCGAGGAGATCAAAGAAATTGTGCGAAAAAATTTCACTCGCGAAATCGACTTCTACCAATTCTGTCGTCAGAAACTGCACAAGCAGTACGTGGCGCTTCAGCTGGCCGCGGCTGCCACATCCGCCTCCCAACGAAAACAGCCGCCGTCACCGCTGCACCGACGCTAGGCGAACAATTTCGCGCCTCCCTTTCGGCGGACTCGAGCGGCGCGAATGCGCGACGAACGCCGCATCTTTTTATCCGCTTGCCGCCGGCGTCGCCGCCGCCGCCGCCGCGTTGGCAGCGCGGCGGCGCAGTGCGTCGACTGGCAGCGGTCGAACGGGGCGATTCACTCGGTGGAGGGAGGGGGGAGGGGGGAGGGGAGGTTGGTCAGAATTCGATTAAACGAAAGAAAACTCCGAGAAGGGCGTTCGACTTTGGCAGACGACCGTCGAAATAGGCGAAATTAACGCGCGATTCGCGCGCACGGTGCGACGTGTGGTGACGCGACGCTACTGCTAGCAGTTGAAAAAAGTTGGAGAGACGGCGCCGCGGTCGTTTATCGTAGCCTAAAATTATGCAAATTTTGGCGTACGATACGGTCGGTTGGTCGTAACGCGCGCATCGAGAATGCGGACTCGCCGCGCCTCATCAATCTTTCGTCGCTCCTTCTCGTCTAGTCATTGTTTTTTTCCTTTTTAGTATTAATAAAATGTTTTTTTTTCTTTTTTTTTTTTTTTTTTTTCTAAGACATTTGTTTGTAAATGAGAAAATAAAATATTATAAATACGTGGTATATCTCAAGTAGACGTGTGAATACCTATCAGCAGCCTGGATAAGAACTCACCGCGCTTAGATATAAACAAGAAAATAAGTAAAGCAGGTATTTGTTGGTGATGATGATGATGATGATGATGATGATAACAAATATCGGTGATAATTACTTTACAGACGACCGACATTGCGTTTCATGGGGGCACTTTTTGGGGGGGAGTGCGTCCACCGCAGGCTATTCGTTGGTAGCGACTGTTCGGTGATCCCTGTCCGCCAATCACGCTTCGCAAAACGCGTCGTCGCTTCGACACCCTTTCGTTTTACTCGAAAGGCAAACTCGCCTTTTCGGTCGCCAGTCGGCAGTCCCGTCTCGTCGTCAGCTTCCAGTCCGCAGTCCGCAGTCCGCAGTCCGCAGTCCGCGTCGCATCTTCTTCGCGGTCCGACGAAACTACGAAAACGAATACTTCCTCCGCCAATTCAAAATCGGCTCCTCGTCGACGTCACAAATTGCCCGGCTTACGGCTTACGGCTTACGGCTTACGGCTTACGGCTTCCGGCTGCTGGCACTCGACAAAACGCTCGGTCGTGTCGTGGCGCGTCGCGCACCTCCCACAGATGGGTGACAATGGGCGACGGGCAAAAAAAGCATCCGGCCGCGGAGCGATTAACGTACGCGACGAATGGCGAGCGGGTCGTCGAACCGTCTCTACGAAGAGTAAATAACGTCGTATTCTGTACGCCCGTTGAGGTGGCTCAGCGCGCGAAGGGTAAGGAGGACGGGGGACGGGGGACGGGGCAAAAAATACGTTTACTCGATGCGACGCCTAGTCGCCTACGACGCACGTTCGTTATTTCGACGCTAAATGCACCGCAAGGGCGAGGGGACGGCGTCTTTTCCTTGCCGTTCTTTTAAACCCCAAATAAACGTACAGAGGCTGCTATCTATTTTTTGACGTCGGTTAAATTGACGGCGGAGTAGGTACCGTGTTCCAAACCGAAAACTTGAAAGCGAAAACCGAACATGAAAACTAAACGAGAAGGGGAGGACAAAAAAACGAAGAAAAACGAAGAAAAACGAAGAAAAACGAAATTTTTCGTAAATATATAGTAGGCTTGCCTATGAAGGAGGGAAAGTTGTTTCTCGTTTTGGCGGAGCCCGAGTTTCTTGCAAACAGGCGAGGCGAGAAAAAAAGAAGAAAAAAAAAGAAAAAAAAAAAAAAAACTACCTATCCATAAAGAAGGTGGACTGTTTTTGGAAGGCGCAAAGCGGCCATCTCCGGTTAAATTAAATATTGCCACGAAGAGGCGTTACGGTCGTTTCGCGTCCAGTGCGCCGCGAATCACTCGTGTTATCCACACGATGCCGGTAAACTGCTGGTATCGCGGTTAGTGAATTATACTCTCACGGTTAGAATGGACCACAGGACAGCATATAACTTCGCCAGAAGACGCAGTTTGCCAATTCATTTTTAATTTTTCGAAAAATATTTGCACCCGAAATTCATAGGGGTAATTTTTATTTGGATAAAAGAAAATTTTCCTAAAAAATAATATTCGAATCGTTTTTATTTTATTCGACGGGTAAGAGGTATTACAGGAGGAGGAGGAGGATCTTCTGAATTTTCTTGAAAAAATCGTGTCAAGTAAAATTCATACTACTCGGAACCGTAACTATACTATACTCTTTTCATCCGAGTGCGAAGAAAATAGGTGATTTAGGTGAGACTGTGATTTTCGGAGCACAAGTAGTTACCCATCAGTCATCGAGCGTGTAAATACCTACACGCGTGTCGGTCACTCGCGCTAATTTTTGCAATGCTCCCTTCTACCACAAAAAATTGTAAAATAAATATTGATAACGACGAAAGTGTGAAATGTGCGAAATGTGCGAAATGTGCACTGTAAATAGAATGTAGGTATATTATGGCAACGCGTATACACAAAAAAGCCGGTGTCTAAAGTAAAAACAGACGCGACGTAAAGTAACGCATGTGCGCGAGATGATGCGTAAAGTAAAAAATTATGGATAAAAAACTTATATTACGCGTTTTGTTTTAAAATCGTCGGCTTCGTACGCCATCGAGGTTCACACATCGTGCTCTAATTTGTCGACGGGTGTTGCAAAAATAATATTTTGCTTTACGAACTTCGAACTTGGTGACGGACAATTAGTTCAGGTTCAGTTTAGTAACATTGGTTCTCACTGCAGTCTTTCGAAGAAAGAAAAGAAAATGCGCCTAATTATGGAAGAATACGGGGCAAATAATTATTTTATTTAATACGCGATCGGAAAAGCAAATGTTGTTTGCCAGTGAAAAGTAACTCTTATCGTTGATGTAAAAATACGAAGCTTCTTTTTACATGGAAGCATATATTATTCACTTTTCACGGAGGTCGAGGTTACACTTTCCGAATGAAATGTTAAATCTGCCACAACGAGGAGGTTGATATTTTGTTCCATTTTTTGCTCCGACTATATAGCGCCTATACTGGACCAGTAAAGAAAGATGATTTCTGGTTAGACGTGCCGCCGGCGCTAAATAGCCAACCCCTGCGTACCTTTCGATGTATTTTGCTTCGTGTTTATCTACGCTTTCCTGGTGAATTTAAGGAATGTCTTTATCAGTTGTTTTCTAAATTGGAGAATTCGAGCAAAATATCAAAAATACGCGGAAGGTAAACCGCGGACGCCTACTTTTTTGCCAACATATCTTGACATTAAAGAGAGTACATTGGTCTTATGGAAATTCACTATGGTTCATTACTATATAGTCGAAGGTTTTTTAAAATTTTTGCGAACGACTCGGCATTATAATAAAATTTCAACGTTTTGTAGTTTTCTGATCATTAATTAATATAAAATATCTTCCTCAACAAGGTACAAAAGCGAGCATTTACATGTGAGAGAAGTTTGCAGCGCAGGTGTGTAGGTAATATACTATTATACGATACACGATCAGAAAGGCAGTATTTGTTTACCCTGGCATTTTGCGAGTGAAGAGTATAGCTCTTTTTTCTTTTTTTTTATGAATATAACCTCAATGTAAAGTGAACGTGCCTGTATGTGAAAAATGTGAAGCATCTTTTTACATGGAGGCACGTTCAGTTTACATCGAATTATATTCAGTTTACACGGAGGTTGCTATTCTGTTCCATTTTTCATAATTTTTGTGTAAATTAAAATTTTATTTTGTTGTTTTCTGATAATTAATTATACAGAATATCTTCCTCAACGATGTTCAAAAGTGAGTTTACACGAATTGGAAATTAGTCACTCGTTGTGCTTGTTTTACTCGATATCGTCAACAACGATGTTCCTTCGGTTTGTAATTGTGACGCTGAATGAGAGAAGAAGAATGCCAAAGAGATGTTTCATATCGCTAATTTAATGTACGTGAAAGTTTTACCGAAGTAATTTCAACTTATGATACCGCACATGGCACGTTTAGGGCATTAACAAACTTGTTGGGCTGCGATAGTGACTATAAACTCGATGATCTATGGGTGAAGCTATATGCACGGTGCTACGAAGGTAATAACAATTTGCAGAAATACAGGTTGGATTTTAAGTCTGCTACTCGTCAAATATGTGAGTTGGGAGATATGTTTTTTGCTAAGCAGTTTGTCCTGATTTTGCTGAAGAAGTCATTGTCAGCCGAGTTTTCACCAATTAAAGTTGTGTTCGAGGATGTCGAAGCGCTGAATTGGGATCACGTTTTCGTGACATATGATATGCTAAGGATTTGCCAGCAAATCTCTTCTCACAAATCAAGTCTCTACATTTAGACTGTGATTTTATACGATCTATGATATTTCTGTAACTTGTTTACGTGACTATCCGATTACGCGCTGTTGTCATTCGTATTCTTCGGCCGTTGTGCTGTTACACGTGTAATGAACTCGTTTCACGCTGGAATTCTTTCAACGTTATTTAATTCGAGTAGAGTAACACTCCGTTGGTCGTGATACATTTCTTCGAGTTAACAGTAATTAAGTAGTTCGGTTCGTTTGCCGCAAGTAATTGATTAGTAAGCCTTCGCAAATGTCATAGCATATACTGCAGTACTGGAACAGTAAACAAGGATGATTTCTGATTAGACATACTAGCACTAAATAGGCAACCAGAATGTACCTTCTTGATTTGTGTTTGTCTACGCTATACTTGCGAATTTAAGGAATTTCCGTATCGAACAAATTCTAATTTTTGCAAGTAATTTCCAGCTGATTGGTAGCACAATTGCTGCAATGTTATGATAAATTATACTTGGTCAATATTTTTGGCAAATTTGTTAGTTATTGGTTTTAAATTAGGTATTTTATAACTAAAATAATAACGAAAATAGCTACACCCTTCGACCGTATTGTACCGGATCAGTAAAGAAAGACGATTTCTAGTTTGACATACCGGGTGCTAAATAGGCATACGGAGCGTACCTTTTGACATACTGCGCTTCGTGTTTATGTTCGCTGCCCTTGTGAATTTAAGGGGTGTCTTTATCAGATGTATTTTGAATTGGTGAACTCGAGCAAAAGGTCGAAAATATGCAGAAGGTACACTAGTGGTTGCCTACTTTTTCACCGGTACAAAATTAGGCATTGTGGGGACGTTTCCCTCTTTGCCTCCCTCAGGGCTCGGCCCTGCGTCGACAGACGGGTCGCAGACCAAAGTCCGCGACCCATACTAATTGTGCATCGCACGTTAAACGAATTACATCGTCTGTATGCACTCATACAGACGATGCGTTTCTGTGTTTACTGTGAGGCGGTAAACTGAGGCAAGTGAGTATGTAATATTTACATACTCGCTGACAGTATACGTGCTGCAGTCCGTATAAAGGTACCGCCTCGCCTTTGGACGATTGCCCCAGTTAGGAAGTACACTTTGTGTACGGTTGGGCACTTAAACCGGCTGGCTACCGGTACCGAGAAATAATTTGGTCGCGCCGCACGTAAACGCACAAACCCCGTGTAGGTAGCATCTACCTACACCAAACAAGCCACAGGCATTTTACAGCCAAAACAGAAACAAAGATAGTGTTACACTCGGACCCATCCGCACCTAAATTCAATAGCCAGTTATAATAAACTATAATTCGAATAATCTTAAAGCTAAAATAAAACAAAAATAGCACTACAGAAAGTATGGTACGGCCCATAGGTCAAATCCTCGGCTTAGTACTAATGTTACTTCTAAATTTCGCGACTATCGGATAAAAATTGCGACTGGTAGATAGAAAAAATACTAAAATATCTCTAACTACTGAGATAATTTCAGATGAACAAAAAAGCTGTGTGGAAAGCAGGCTCGCTGCTCTTTTACTAGCGAAGCAGTCATTTAATAACTTGCGCACGTTTCTTATAGCCTCGCAATACAATAACTCGTTATGTGTTCCCTGGATACTTTATTGAACTTAATTTTTACCGTATTATTTAGGTGTTTATTTATTTAATAAGCGCTTATTTATATTTTTTTGGTCGAGAAAACCAAGTAGCGGGGCTTGCTGGCTACTTTTTTTTTCCCCTGTTATTTAGTTTGGTAACGCGGCGACAATAACGAAGCGACCTATTTTTTCAACACGAAACACCGTCGTCGTCGTCGTCGTCGTCGTCGTACCTGATTTGAAAATTTCATGTTTTCGAGACGCGTAAAATGGCCGATTTGTAATTCGATTCGGTCTCGTAGCCTGCGGTAGCCTATGTAGGCAGTCGGTACGACATCTCTATACCTGGCAGCAGCACAGCTCTCAACAGAAACACGAAACGTAAGCACCGGTACCAATATATAGTCTGTCCAGAATGAGATCCATGCGACGTCACAGACATGTTCGCAAAGCATTCGCATTATCACGTCTACATCCGGACAGACCGTGCAAGTGTAGTCTATTCCAAACAAAAGAAAGAGACGACGACATACGAGCCGGTGGAACAGGTTGAGATTCACCCTCTTCGACGGAGGCCGCACCCAAAATGATTTTGTTTATAGGTAACAATATTTTTAGCACGACGTAGCTGTGAAATGCGACGGTCTCGGCGACGTCACGTCTTTCGATTACCTATTTGGAATGGGCTGCGGCATAGTGGGTACCTACCGTGGGTATCCTCTAAGTGGCCAGCTGGACTGTGGGCGGCGCCATTTCAAAATGAAACCAAGATAAAATGATCCGAAAGAATTTTACGGTACCTACTGAGAAAAGGCCAGCTACGAAGTTTTACGGAGGGGGGGGGGAATAAATAAAAAAAAAAAAAAAAAAAAAAAAAAATGAACACTTGGCCGCAAAACACGTGCGAAACAGAAATACACTGGGAGTGATAACGCTGTACAGATAGAAAATATTATACGGCAGGTATACGGGTACCCAACCCAGGCCGGCCGAGTCACTCGCTGATGATAGGCCGCCCAGCCACTTTTAGCCTACTAGCCTACTAGCCTACCAGCCTACTAGCCTACTGGGCACGTGTCGTTTACAAGCGGCTGGTTTTCGTTGCGAGCCGGTTGTCGGCGATTTTGGGCCGACATCATTCCGTCGACACGGACAGAAGTCCAAGTCACCGCACGTCGTCCGAGTCGGTGACGGTCAACCTTAAACTCGGCGGATCGCCACGTCAGATTCTCGTGCGACTATCCGGCGGCAAAAGTTAGGGTCGACTTTATACGGGCTAAACGGCCAGTTGCGGTTGTACGGGTGGGCCAGGATGGGCCCTCAACCCGCAAGAAATAGTGACGAAAATGCGGAAACTGACGTACCACGATAACGTTGGCGGCGACAGCGCGGTGATCGGATGAAAATTGTACGACCTCTCCGCAGGAATAGAGGACGGGGGAAAAGGGAACGGGGAAGGGGGAAGGGGGAAGGGGGAAGGGGGAAAAAGGCGATTACTCGTAAAAGAGTGGTAAAGGTGCGAGCAATACGAAAGAAGGGTCGCGTCGCGGCGCAACTAAATAATTGGGTCGACGAAGAAGAAAGTACGGGGGTCGAGTGGCTGCGCGGCAGCGGCAGCGGCTGGTTTATCGGATAGCGCGGTCAAATCACGCGCGGACGCGACAAAATACGTAACGCGTTGTCGGCGTTTTTGTGGCGCAGATTTCGGATGCCGTAACGCGAATTTGGAATTCCAAAATTACCGCAGTCGCAATCGCCGCCGTCGCCGCCGTCGCCGCTGCCGAGTCTTTTCTTTCACGTTGCGCGTTTTTCGCGAGGCTGTAATCCGAACCGAGTGCGTGCGTAGCTTCGGTCTGGAGTTGTGGACGACGTTCGCGCCAAGTGGAGGGCGCAGAGGGTGGTTCGTCGTCGTCGTCGTCGTCGCCGTCTTACGCAAAAACCGTCTGGCGACGCGGACGCGTGCACCAGCGACGCTGCACTTTGTTGGCGCGGCGGCGTAACATTTTTCTGCACCGGGTCACTTCTCACGCTCCTACCTCACACCGGTGTCAGCTGCATCTTCTTCTTGCCGCCGCCGCCGCCGCCGCCGCCGCCGCCGCCGCCCCCCCCTTCTCACGTCGCACCTTCTTATCGGCCATTCGATCGAGCGGACGGGCCCGCTCGTTCCCCGCCGCACCGTCGCGTCCGTTCGTTTCGCACGCGACAATTGCGTCGCCTCTGCGGCGAACAGACGCCAAACGTTCCGTCACACAAAAGTGAAAAAACTAAAAATCTATTAGTAAGTGGGGCGGGTACCGCCAACGAGCGCGCCGGTCGGCTAAATTAGCGCAATCACCCGGACAAACAGCGACTCTGTCTCGACCTGTGAGGGCGTACCTATTCTCAGTTCAGCGGGCGTGAAAAAAAAGGTTTACAAAAAACCGTTTCTTTTTTTAAATTAAAGAAAAAAAAATGAAAAACCTGGTCTCCCTAGCCCCAAACTTGGCTGCCAAGTACCAGTTTCAATTCGAGCGAATAATGCGGTATTTTTTGCAAGTCTGACCAACTTCGGCTCTCCAGTTTGAATAGCAGGCCGAGGCGTTATCGAGTGAATCGTGATGAGCTTTCAGAGTCCGAAAAATGGCCATCAAGAGGGGTCGACTGGCCCGTCACCTTCTTTTTTTTGTTACTCACTTTTCAAATCAGTAAAAAATTTTTGGGATAAATACGCGACAGCGGGTTCCATCATCGACGATAATCTTATAAAATTTTTAAAATTTTCCAAACGACGAGAGAGAAAAAAAAGAAAAGAGTATCTCTTACAAGATATTGCGGAACTATCGTGCGAATTCGTGTCATCTTCAACATTAATATCAACTTCGAAATCTACGTCCTCCAAAAAAACAAACCCACCGATGATCGCAACAAAATATAACGAGTCGAAATTTTGACTGCCGCGGAAGCCGGTTGGGAGTTAAGAAATTCGTCGAACGAATAAATGAAAATATCGAATTTGAAATCAGCGCCGCAAAAAACATACGCGCTGTTGTATCACGCGACAAAATATGAAAAGTGAAAATTCGGCCCCCTATTTTGAAGCCCCCCGGTGGTTAAAGAATGGGTTGAATGCGAAAATCACGTCAAATTCTCAAATCACCGACCCTCCAAAAAAATACCCGCCGATTATTACAAAATAAACTACAAAAGGAAAATAGATAATAATCCGACGAAAACTCTTGTTTTTTATTGGGTACTGACTTTGCACTCCGAAATTCGTATCGTTTATTTTTTATTACGAAAGGGACGAACCCGAACCCTTTTTTACATTTTTTCTGTATTAAAACCAAAAAACCAAAAAACCAAAAAACCAAAAAACCAAAACAAACCAAGCACATGCTTCGCGGTTCGCAGTCCACAAATGTTAAACAGTTTCAGCCAATATATGGCTACCTACCTATATTATTATTATTGGCCATACTTCCACGATGTACGACTTACTTTAACCGGTAATGCTTCTCGTCATCGGATTTGTTGCGTGTTATAAAGTCATCATGCGAGTTTACCGCCGATGATATGTAAGTATTCACTTCAAAAAAGTGTGACTATTAAAAACACACTGATATACCTAAATAACTCGTAAAGTAGGTATAATAAAACTTGTATTCCAAAGAATATTACAAAGTTGATAAAAAATCATTTACTACTACGAGAGTAGGTAAACGCTAACACTAAAGCGCAGATTCTTTCGGTCATAAAATTAGAAGAAGACAATTTTAAAATCGATTCGTCGGTTACGTTCGTATATATAGTAAATAACTGAACAAATTGAAAAGCTTTATATATTAAAAAAAGCTTTAATATTATTGGTTCGTCGAAGAGAGTACAATGAATTATTTAGTAGATGATAAAGTTGGTAGGGGAAAGGCGAATAAAAAGAGCAAACGGAATTATTGGTCGGACTTAGCGAGCTTGCAAAAGTTAGAAGTTAGAATTAAGTAACAATCATTTTTCTTTTTCTTGGAAGAAACGTACGTGTGTATATTGTGAACGCGAGAGCCAACAAGCTTTCCATTATAGTTGAAAGCTTCATCTACCGCTTTTAATAATACTTATATATAAGTATAAGAATCTACGAATTTACGCGTTGGGATGTAGCGATATATTTATACTCGTTAATACTCGTTAATACTCGTTAATACTCGTATTCGTATACCTATATATCGTCGCATTAGTCAATTGTCATTAGAGACGTGTCGGTGGTTGGGGTTGACCGTGAACTAATTCGTTTGAACTATAATCTTTTGAAAGACCTAAATGAACGAGACCGAAAGATGAGGACGAACTATATAGTTCATTTTGAACTAAAACATATTATCAAATCAAAGTTATATGGTACAGACCTACGAGCTAGTTCGCTCTTATATACGTCACAGCACAGCGTTGTATGTTAATCACCGGATGAGTGGAATTTCTTATCAATGGACAAAAAAACGAAACGAAATAGTAAGCGTTTTTGGCGCATGAAAGCGCTTTCTATGTCTGAAAGTAAGTACTACGTTTAGAAAATGTATACGAATCAGCTCTCCGTATGAAATAATACATACTCGAAGGTTTGATTCACGCAGCTCATTTCGTTCATTTTGTTCGGCTGAACTAAAACGCACAACTCTAATTGTCATCCGCCCTTACAACTATGTGACAATAAAACGTAGTAAACAGAATGCAGATGATGCCACATTGGAATGTTATTGCATCAGCCAATACAGCTGCTCTTTCACTCGCACATTCGCGTCTGTACCATTTTTCCACTAAATTCGTTGACACCTCGCAATTAAAAAAGAAGAAGTAGTTAATCGTCACCTAAAAATATACGTAGGCTCTTCTCGAATCTTCTAGTAGAAGTATCTCGACCAATGTGCGTAATTATAGTGGCAGGATAATCAACTATATCTTATTGGTGAATCGTGACATCATCCATCTCTCACCACTACTTTGTATTCATTCATCCATTCGCAAATTTGTCTTCCATCTAATTACTATAAATAAAATGTAAAATCATTTCGCAAGAAATTTTTAAACGGTTACTAATTAATAACCACGTCTGGTAAATATTTCCCGTTATACAGTCTCACAGTCTCTCGTAACCGATAATTATTAAGGGGCTCGATAGACGAGTCCACAAATTGTAGAATAGTCTGTACTTTTTTACGTTAGAATTTGCTAACCGAAGTCATTAAATGTTGATTGGAACTTAGTCTAATTGTTTTTAGTTTTATCAATCTGTCGCAAGTAAAGTTGCGGTCACCAGGGAAAATACAAATTTATTTGCAATTGCGACGGTATTTTCCTTACGAAAAGCATAGGGCAATGATTAGAAAAATACGTGGAAATTTTGTAAATTTTACCCTCTTCTACGATAACGCTAACGCCAGCTCGTTAATCTCTACTTTAGACAGAGGCTTAAGAATCATCGAATGAAATATACGAGGTGTTTGGCGAGAGGTCTGCCAGACTTGAAATTTGGATATAACCAGGCATCACTAAGAAAAAATTCCTTTAACAAATCTCTCTTATTTTTAAAACTTACCGAGTTATGAGATTTCGTATACTCAAAAATTTGTAACGTGGCGACGAATAATTTAAAAAAAAAAAAAAAAAAAAACAAAAAAAATTGAAGCGAAAGCTTCGAATACTTGGAATCTAAGTATATTTTGACTCGATTAAGAAAAAAGTTTATCCGAGTTTACGCTTTATTTTTAAAACTAACCGATTTAGCGAGTTTGCAAGTTTTGAAACTTTGGAATTCAGTATTTGAAATATTTGTGAAAAAAAATAGAATAAAAGAGGCCGAGGCCTCGGCCTCGGGTACGAGGTGCAATAATTAGCTATTATTACGACGAAACTCCGAATAAAATTATTCGCACCTACGTAACGACGATTAGTCAACTTACCGTACACGCATGTACGACCAGTAACTTATCTTCTTTCAATGTTTAAATATAGAGAAACTCGTACGAGGAATCTTTTCTCGGTGGTATCTGGTTATAGGCAAATTCCAAGTCTGGCACACCTATCGCCGAAGATGAGCGGTTTTGTTTCAAAATTGAAATGTTGCGTTCGATTATTGAGAAGGGGCAGCACCCACAAAACAACGCACGACACACACACACAACGATCCATCAACGAGACTTAGTGTCTGACATTTGACATTAACGCTTGTGCGAATGTAGCGAAGCCGCTACCGAGAACTACGATGTTTACGTATACATATATGAGAAAAAACCTTTCTATAACCGAATGGAGTCAACATTTGAACTAAAATTTCGTTCTCGCGAGAAAGGTTACCCATATACCTATTACCTATATCTACCTATACCTATACCTATACCTATACCTATACCTATACGTAGGTAGGCACGAATTTTTACCCGGTATGTTAAAACTGCTTTCTCGTATTCGTCCACACTCCACATGTGGTAGTCGTCGACTCGATCGCCAGCAAATTACGATAGTTCTCGGCGAAACTGCGACGCTACGTTTCGCATTACCTATTTACTGGTTTTTATTAATAATACTTGCTCGTTTGCTCATCGATACAAAAATCTGAGCGCCCTTCCTTTCCCCTAACAGCATCAAGTCGATGACAGCGGGGAGACTTTCAAGCGGAAAAATACGCTAAAAAAACTAACCTCGCATTTAGGGAGGGAGGGAGCAGAGGGAGCAGAGGGAGCAGAGGGAGAGAGAGGGAGAGAGAGGCAAATGTCGGGTGGTAACAATATGGCCAAAGTAACCGAATTTGCCGAGTCCGGTAGAAAACAAAAAGAACGTATCCGGCTGACGGGGCTAAGAGTGGCAATTGTGCTTCCTTTGCAGGCAGCTGCGACGCGTTAGCAAATTCTGATTGGCCGCGGATAGCCTACGCAACGATGCGGCGCATATGCCGCGGACGAACACCAGTGGCCAGTAAGGTCCCGAAGGCGTCACCTGGGAGCTGGGAGCTGGGACTCAGTGCTGGACGCAAAGGACACGTAGCGGCACGTACGCTATCCTACTGCTACGTAGGTGCCTACCTATACAGATACCGTATAGTCGCGTGTAGACACGATGCGATGCGAAACGCGATCGTGCGAATAGGCGGGCACTCGCGTACGCATGGCACGCGCACATACCGTACGGCCGAAACTTAGAGGCGATGGACATCTGTTTGGCTACGTGTCCGTGCTGCAGGACGCCTTCTTCTTCTTTCGTCACAAATGACGTGACGGTGACGCTTTCCGCTTTCCGCTTTCCGCTTTCGGTCGCGCGCGTTACTCGCCGAGTGCTCGGCGAAAAGCGAATGTGGCAACTCAGTCGGCGACTGCGCAGCCGCGTGCCATCGAAGGGAGTCACGGCCGACCACGGCCCACGAATGCCGCAATTTGCTCGAACGGATCAACCGAACGCGTCGTAGCGGGGGCAGCTACACGTTTCAATTTCAATACCTCACCACACGTTCGACACACGCACACACGCACACGCGCGCTATACCCGTGACGCATGAACGACGACGACGACGACGACGACGACGACGCAATCGCAACCAAATACTCTTCGTCGCCTTTAGTTGGCTAAAACGGCGACTTGTGACACTTTTTTCGAGCCACCAGCCACCGCATTCGATTTACCGTACACAGGTAGCTACGTTTTATTTGCCAAAAATAGCGACATTGTGGCGACCCCGGGGCAAGCTATTCCGCTACTTTCGAGTCAACTGCGCTCTTCAATTGGCGCATTTATCCGGCAAGAGCGGAATAGCACCTCTCGGTGTCGACCCGGTGTCGAAACCGCGAGGTAAATAAAACAAAACTACGGTTATAGCTATGGACACGGTCGCTGCGTTAAAAAGAGTCGTACGCAAGTCATCGGTAGGTACGGGTGCAACGAGTACCGTTCCGAGTACCGTTCCGAGTACCGTTCCGAGTACCGTTCCGGTCGTATCCGCTGCAAATGCCGTCGAAAAGGCGCGAAAGGGGGGGAGGGTTTGCCACGTGGCAGGGGGCGGGGCGGGGCGGGGCGCGGCTCCGAGTTGTCCTCGAGTTCGTATAAATTATAATTGCGTTTTCGAATAAAACAAAATAACGTACGTAACTACGTATATGCTCGCGTTTCGTTTAGGATTATGTTTCGTAAATTTCGAGTGCCCTCCCGCCGCCCTCGCACACGTTCAAGGGACCGATCGGAACGAGCAGCCGGACCCGGGAATGGTTCCCTACGCACGGCGCGGCTGCCACTCGGGATACGCGTGCCCCGAGGTGCGCGCATTCGCGCCGATTTGCCACACACATTTATCGCATATTATAGATGGCGGTGATAAACGCGTCGATCGCATTGTGTCGCGTCGCGCGAACGCGCGTTCCGCCGACGAAAGAGGAAACGGAGCGGCGTACGCCGTTTAGCCGCTGACGATCGCTTCTCGCCGACGTACGTCGACGTAAATCAAAATAAGGGTGCGACACGCGATTTGGTGGGCGGGCCAGCGACAAACGTCATTCGGTGTTGGGCCCGTCCGTGTTGCCCGTACCCCTCCACCTACCCAATTATCGTAACAATTCGTACGTACGTACGTACGTACGTACGTAATATTATTTTAGGCGCAACCGCGAGGCGTACGGCCGCCACCAACGTTTCACGTCGGCGACGTGCGCCCCCGCGTTCGCAATCGGCTGTACGCGCTGCAGCGGCCCACGGTGTAGCTGCGGCTGTAGCTGCAGCTGTAGCCGCAGCTGTAGCTGCAGCTGTAGCCGCATACACCTAATCGGTGGCTACACTCGACGCCTTTCTGCAGACTACGCGGCTGCGCGATGAAAAGGGGCGCGTATTCGCGTATGCCGTGTACCGCGTAGGTACCGTACGGCAGACGCGGTCCGCCCGACCACGATTTTGCGAAGTTAGGCGTTGGCGAGCGCGGATGTGCGGAACGAAGGCGCGGTCGCCGCGACGCCCACCGCACTGCGGAAGGGCACCGCCACCAGTTGGCACTTGGGGCCCCGTCGAAGCGAGTCGAGGAGACGCGATGCTGATGCGCTATCGAAGAGGACGCGGCGATGAGACAACGGCCGCAAATGCGTGCGCATTGATCGATGGACCGACCGACCGACCGGCGAGCGACTGATCGACATTTATTTCGCGCCCTCGGCCACCGGCCACCGGCCATGGTTACACAAAATATATATATATATACATATATACATATATACGTATATACATGTATACATGTATAGGCTGCTACCGTACGTTTCGACAATTAAATTAATTAGCGCGCGGTAGTACACTAACCTACAGAATATAAAATTAATACGCGTCAGATAACGATATCGAGTATTACCAACGAGAGCGAGCGTAAAATATTACGCATCGGCTGCGGGTTCGAAATAACAGAATTGAAAATATAAATGAAAGAGAAAGAGATACAGACTATCGACGAGAAAGAGTGGTAGGGAAAGAGTGAAGAGAGAGAGTGAGTGAGTGAGTGAGTGAGTGAGTGAGTGAGTGAGTGAGTGAGAGAGAAAGGAGAAATTTGGGGTAACTGGTGAGTACGAGTAAATGCCGCGGATAGAACGAGGTCGCGACGTTGGACGTGGAGGAGGAGTAGCAGGAGCAGGAGCAGGAGGAAGCGGTATTGGCAATAGCGTCGGGTCGTGAGAATCGTCCGAATAACGAATACTTTTTTCCGCCTATAATTCGACTAACGAGTGATGAAAATAAAAAAAGTTTCGTATACGCGGACATACGCGACGTAACGTAACGTGGAAATATTTAAGAAAAATAAAAAAAGGTTGTCCCAGCCTACGGCGTACGACGAGACGAGACGAGAGACGAGAGGAGGAGGAGGAGGAGGAGGTGGAGGAGAGGAGGAGGAGGAGGAGGAGGAGGAGAGGGAGGAAGCGAGCGAGTAAGCGGAGAAAAAAGACGACGACGACGAGTCGAGACGACCAGAACGTGTTAATTAAAAGATGCGAACAACGAAGATATATACTAAGAGGAGAAAATAACGTTATAATAAAAATATAAATGAGAAATGCGATGGACGATGGGAATTGAGACGAGATGGATGCGATTACGACGCGATATACTCGAGAGTTGAGCGTGAATCATGAATCACGATGATGATGATGGTGATGATGGTGATGGTGAAGCCGATTGTGGTCGATGGTCGACTCGATGGACTGTGCCGGGGTCGAGTATTTCGTAACGACGCTGCTGCTGCTGCTGCTACTGCTGCTGCTGCTGCTGCAACGCGTTATAATGCGGCATCGGCGTCGGCGTCGGCGTCGGCAGACGGACGGCTACAGCGTAATTACGAATACGAGCCGCTTCGAGGGCCGTCGTTGGCGATACGCAATTGCACTCTGTTACGTAGCTTCGATTCGAGATTAAATTATGCGCCCCTTTTTTTGTTTTTGTTTTTTTTTGTTTTTTTATTTCGTTTTTCTTCCTCAATTCGTCGAGAACCGATAGATAATTACCGCTTGGCCCGTTTCCCACCGCGCCGCCGCCGCCGCCGCCGCCCACCCTCCCGCATTATACGTTGGCACAACTCTTCTCCGAAAAAGAGACCAAATATACGCGAATAAATGAAAAAAATGAATTAAAAAAAAATAAGGAAGAAAGAAGCGAGAAATTAACGGCGACGAGAGGAGAGGAGAGGAGAGAGAGAGAAAATCGAATAATACGATAATTCGTACCTACGTAGCCACCTATGGCGTTTGGGATGGGGTACCTCTACTCGCAGTACGTCTACAGGTAGGTAGGTAGGTACGTACGGCGCGTACTCTCGTACGTCGAATCATTAGCTATTCGTATTCGTATTTAGCTGCCGCAGCACTTGACCGTTGAACCTATTGCGAGGATGAAAAGCGAGAAGTCGAAAACAAGACGCTGTATCCGATGCAAAAAAAAACAAAAAAACAAAAAAACAAAAAAACAAGGAAAGTGGCCGGAGGTGGGAGGGAGGGGACTCGCCACAAACGATATAAAATATAACTTTCACTAAAATCATTCGCGATTGTGTAAAACTCGCCGCAATATAAAACTGGCCGTCGCTTCGCGTACCGTACGACCTTCGTGACCTTATGACCAAGTTCCGAGAATCTGGCCCATTACTCATTCTGGTTGGAAATCGTCGTTTTTTTCTTATCCCATTTTTGTTTTACCCTTTTATTTTTCGCCTCCTCGTTTCTTTCTCTCACTCTCTCTCCTCTCTCTCGTCGTCGTCGTCGTTGTCGTCGTCGTCGTCGTCGTTGTTGTTGTTCTTTTTAATACACTCGACTCGATCGCGCGTTATACAACAACGCTCGCATCCCAATCATCGCACTGCGTGCTGGCGCACTTCTCGTCAATCGCCATCCTTATTATCTTCATTTCCTTTTGGACGGTGCGCCCTCTAACGACTGTACGGGCGACGCAGGTACGAGTACGGGTCTGTGGGGCGGTGGCGCTAAAAACACAGATCGCCTATGGGCAAGTAAGCAGGTACCGGTATACTGGCGGCGCGAAGCTGTGGCGCTACGCTGATACGAAAGTAGAGTCACCAATTAGGCTGACAGCTGCGACCAATTACCTTGCTTGGCGACGACCCGCAAGGTTAATGGCCCAGGCTTGACCGATGCGATAGCATCAAATGAGCCAATCACAGTTTGTTTTCCAACATATACCTTCCTGAAATTATTTTTTATTATAACTATTGTTAAGCAGATATCAGCAGACTTTAAATGAGCCAATCCTACATAATAAATCTACCGATGCTAATGTATTACCGGGAGAAGGGGTGACATTTGAAATATTTATATAACTATAAGAACTTTTGGGAGACCCAATCAGCACGTGTTATTTCCTTATATGTTGAATCTTGGATTGTGATTAGTTATGTTGCTTTTTGTGTTGAAAAAATCCCCAAATTTTGAATGAAAATTGTGGGTCTGGTATGGGGAATTTTACAATTTTTTTTTGGCCTGTGTTACTCACCTTGAAAATACGAATTTTTTGAGACCTATTTCATATTTGTACGATGAATATTGAATGCTGTAGAGTGGCACAAAATTTTGTTGGATTGCCAGGAATAGAGTGAAACACAATACCTCCTTCTGACGCAGTCGGTAAAAATAGACCGTGGCTTCGGTGACCACTATATAACTTGAATACTTCAAAACAGAATAAACACTGTTCGAGTCGAAGACTATACAGAAGTGAAGAAATGGTGAGCAACCGTTTCTTTTTACAATTAATAAAAATCCTAAAGAGTATCACAAATTCAGAAACAAAGCATCGATGACGAATATTTCGCAACTGGCAAAAACCAGGAGTGTAGATGGACATTCCTTTCTAGACAAAGAGAATTCTGAATGAGTATTACTTTTTCGAATTGGTTGGAAAAGGATGGAAAAAGATTAGAGGGATTTTTCTATGAAAGATGACAGCTACATCTGCTCTAGACGAGTGAAAGAGTTGACTCATCCTTAAATGTAAAGGAGAGAGATGAAAATAAAGGATAGAAGATTCTCGACGTCGATCGATAGATGACAGAAGGTTTAAAACAAAGAGTGCATCGCCTTTATTCGTCATCAACCAAAATATTATTCGTAAAAAATTTTTTATGTAGTATGTGGGGACGATACTCGAATGCGGTATTAGGGGCTTGCACCCCTCAAACAACAGTATTGTTGCCCAAAGGCTGGCAGTTATTCGTCTCTACGACGTTAAACAAATAAACACTTGCGCGTTTGTATGTTTGTACCTGTACATACGTGCAGGTAAGATACGATGTATGGGCCGTAATCAATTACCCGATAACAATCTCGGTGATGTCACGGACCAATACCAAACGCGTTGCGGCGTTTCTTATCACCTCGACAGAGGCAAGAAACGACGCAACGGATGACATAATACCATACGTATATGTGAAAGATTACTCGTCGCCACTCTGTCAGCTTGTTACATCTTATCTTCTCCTTCATTTATTCGCTTCACGCACTTTTCCTATTTGAACCTGTTTCACCTTTCTCCGTTTTAACAGCTTTCGTGCTATACACACGTTTTGTGTCGCATTCACTTTTCTTGCTTACAATTATTTTTGCTACTTTTACATTAATACGAAAACGGCTTTTGTTCGAATTCTTTAGAAATAAAGCATTCTCAATTTTCGTTTTCGTTCATCTTATTCATAAGATCATCAATCTTATATATGTACGTATGCGTGTCCGTACGCATGTGCCAAATTCGGTATATAAACTCCCAAAACTGGTTACAAAATTGGCAGCGTTTGCCGAGGATTTGACTCTCCCATACTTTACAGTATGAAGTGGCAGAACATGCAAAACCTGTAGAAAACATTCCGCGTGCGAATATCGAATATCTCTCACGACAAGGTATTCCACATAGTATATCCAGCCCAAAGTGCCTCAAAAATGACTAATTTCCTAGGAAATATGAAGACTGGAATTAAAGCGACGAATACTTTAAGGAATGTACGGGAATTGTTTCCAACTTAAAAACATTCTTCTCGAAAATGGAAATGGGAAAAGTTTTTTGAAAAATCAGAGGACCAAAATATTGGAGGAATCGAGAGAGTTGGAAAAACTTATTGGAAGGAAGATCTAATTAATTACCACAATAACAAATACGATGAGATTATAGCGCATCAACGCGAGGACACTTTTTCACACCTAGGTATGTCCAATTAACATCCTAATAATTGTACTAACCGTTTAACACAGGTGCGTTTTAGGTGAGATGTCTGAAAAACGGCCGCATTACCAGTAGGTAGGTAGGTAGGTAGGTAGGTACGTCCTACGCACTCGGCAAAAAGTGAAATTTTGAGACTGCACAAAGGAAAACATTCGATGGGAAAGGTTCATATCGTACCTAGTCGCTACATTTCGCACAAGAGGTGGCCGTAAACATAAAATCGAAGAGAAAAACGACGCCGACGCCGTTGTAAAATGTGCCGCTGCCACTGCCCCCGCCCTACCCGACCCCTACGAATATTTCGACTAATAGCTACCGAATGAAAACCGATAAATAATATTCCGAAATTACCGTCACTTATAATTACGTTTACGGGTTTACGGTCGCTGGCCCAGTGGTGACGTAAGAAGGCAGAAATTTAGCGTCTCGGTATAACTTTGGTGAATTAAAGAGAAACAATCGCCGCTGACCGCTTATCTGCGATAAGTTCGACAAACGAAAATTTAAATAAAAATCGTATTCGCAGTCGGCTCGACTCGGCACACGCGTCGAATTCCATCGAATTTACCCCGCAAACCGGAGGCGGCAGACAATTTTCCACTTTCAATCTTTAAATTTTCAACGATTATTTTCAAAACGTACGGTCGCTAAATTTTAGTTACGCGAACATTTCTCTTGCACGGTCTGATCTCGATGCTCGTCCGCTAATTTCGAACAAAAGCGTCGGGGTTAAAGTGCAAAGGTGGCGTAGGTGGCGTAGGTGGCGTAGGTGGCGTAGGTGGCGTAGGTGGCGTAGGTCGGTACGGCACTAAATTTGAAAACGTCAAAAAAGGTCGCGAATAGCGTTTTCAAAAATTCTACGATAATAGATAGATAGGCGGAGAGGGTGTGGGTGGGCGGCGAACCTTGGACTATTCGGTGCGCAGCCGAAGGGTTAGACCGATCGATCAGCGAGCATCAGGAAGCAATCGTAGCAATCGTTGTAAGTAAGGTACATAATGGGTAGGTGAAAAAGTGGTCGTTGAGATGGGCGAACAGACAAGACGTCGACGAAGAATAGAATAGTGAGAACGAAAGGACGACGTACCTGCGCCACAAATGTTCACCCAACGGCCAATTCATCCACATCGTTCGAGAAATTTCCTCAACGCAGCAACACACCGTTCTGAAAGATCACGTCGCCGCTGAAAAAAGAGGAATAATAATTATTATTATTATTATTATTATTATTATTACTTATTAGTACGAGTGCGAAAAATATTCGCTCAAAGGTTGAAAATAGACGATCGTAAGGGTACACGGATACCGATACACAGGTAGGCTGAAAGGTGGCCGCGCTGTTAGGTAGGCGATAATTTTAAAATCGCAGCAGCGAGTCGAATAAAAAAGCTTACAATAATGAGAAATTATAAGAAACGACGGGCGTACCTGGCGAGATTCGCTTAGGCCGCACCGCATCCTCGGCGCGACAGATATAGGCTACGGTAGGACAGTAACAGGCGGGCAGGCAGGCAGGCAGGCAGGCAGGCACATAGGTACGGCCCCAACTGTAATTTTAGCTACCGTAGTATACGGAAGTGTCGAGGCGAGAAGGATAAACGATAATATGGGGAGCGGATAATAGGCCACGCGTAGTCGCCCTTCGACTGGTCGATTTCGCCGCAGCCCGATGAAACGCGAGCGCGGATAAGAGAAGAGCGAGTTGTCCGGCTGCGATGGCGGCGGTCTGCCCGGACCGCGCCAAAAGTCGCAATTCAAACAGATTCTGAAATCGGTCGAAATTCGCATTCGTGGCGTAGGTAGGCCCATACAGTCGGGTAGGTGGGTAGGTAAGGTACGGCCGGCTACTCTATACGCAGACGCAACCGCGCTTCGTGCGCCGTGCACACGCAAATATGTTGCGCACGATCGCAGCGCAGAGCGGCCGCAAACCGCAGGCGCGCCAAGCGCCGGGATGCCGACGGCAGACACGACGCCCCCCCGAACAAAGGCTGATGAAATTACGCCCACGTAAGTACCGGCAAGGTAAACGCGCCACCCGCGTACATACGGCGGCTGATAAATAAAATAATGCCGGCCACTGAGTAGCCACAGCGGCGCGTAAATAATTACACGAGCGGATCACGAACGAGTAAAGGGGCGAACCGAAGCAGGTCGCATCGCATGTGCGAACGTGCAGCAAATCGAGAAGTTGTAAAAGCGGCGGCAATGCCGCTGCCGCTGCCGCTGCCGCTGCCGCTGGCGGCGGCGGCGGCGGCGGCGGCGGCGAACGCGCGATACGAGGTAGGCTACCGAGGCTGTCGGAGGAATAAGGCGCAAAGGCAAAGGGTGTAGCCGTACAGATACCGTATACGGGTAAAGGCGTATACTATTACGTTATATTATTTGGCAGCGATACGACGGTACGTCGCATCGGTGCTGCGGGTCGTCTTTCGTAAAACGCGTCGTCGCCGCCGTTTCCATCGCCACAACGCGGCCCGAGTCGAAGGTGCTTTTCTTTCGTTGCTTTTGCGTTCGATTACGTGACACGGTGGCGAGGGAACGCGTTCGTAACAGATGGACGCGTACCTAGTCAGTCACCTTTTCGCCTTTCTGACCGCGCTCGCCTGCCCACTCGTCGTCGCCGGCCGCCCTCTCCGCGCGACGCTCGTAACCTTTTGCCCGCTTCGCGGCGCTGTCGCGTCTCGCGACCGCGCTTCCGCCAGCACCTCGTCGGCGACCTTTTTTCGCCACCGCTCGCCGCTTCACCCGGCTGCGCGGCTCGGCTCATTCGCCGCCCCAAGGCGAACCACCGTGTCGCCCTCGCTTCGTCCTCTCCGGTAGCTGCGGTCGACGCGGCCGCCTTTTTCGGCCGTTGGCCCCGAACAGAAAACGTAAGCGCAGTACCGTGTAAATAGCGTAATATTTATCTACCGACTAGGCGGTCGTCGCAAAAAAGTAAAAACGAACCGAAAAAACGGTGGCGCAGCGATACGCGGCTAGAAAACGCGCTCTTCCAATTCACGTAACCCTACCGCAGGCAGTCGACCAACGGGCCCGAAATGCGCCCACCAAAACCCGTACATTTATCCACGTATGACGTGGGTATGTCTAACAAACATATCGACATATCGACATATCGACATATCGACATATCGACATATCGAAATTTTATCGTCATACAGCTTCCAGTTGCGGGTAACGGAGGGTGGTATCGCGTCGTCGTAAATACGCCAAGAGGATACCTTCACGCGCACGCGCACGCGCACGCGCCTCTACTTGGCGCAACGCCGTCCGCTCGCCTCTATCCTGCAATTTCTTTCTTCGTCACCAGCCGCGTACGCGCCTACCTATCAAGACTAAAGGTTTTCGTCACCCTCGGCTACCTACGCCCACGAATACGTTCTTTCGACGTGCCAGTTGCTCCAATTTATTGGTACATCCACCAAATTCACGCGAGCTCACTTTCGCCATTAAAGGTAGGCAGCCGGGTGACGAACAGCTGACCCGCCGATGCGGTGCGCAAAGCTCGCACAACAAACGTTTGATGGAGGCGCGAGTGCAAACTAATGAAATTCCGGCCCTAATGTGGATCCAATTTCATTCGCGATGCCCTCCTCTCTTCCTTTTACGCGAGTTTTTTTTTTTCATCGTTCTCGGTTTTCTGGCAAATTACTCGACGGACGGGCACTAAACTGCGGTCAGACCCGCTCCTATATTATCGCCGCCAATTTTCGCACAAATTCCGGACCCCTTTGTCCTTTTTTCGGAATCCTTGAAAAACAACTTTTTCTGAAATTTCCACTTTTCCACTTTTCTCGGAAACCGCGGAACCGATAGGCACCATAAGTCTGCATATAATAGGACGACTATCTTTCGAGAAAATTCCGGCTCGATCCCCTTTCGTCGGTCTCGCAATATTCCGCCAGCTCCACATTCGCAACAGTTTTTTCTTTCCTAGTTTTCCGGGAAACCACCGAACCGATAAACATTAAACTCCCATCGGACCACATTCCGTATGTGTATTTATACAGTATAACAGCACACGGGCTACCCCCTCCCCCCCCCAGTTTCATCTTTATCCCTTTCGCGGGTAATGTCTCGAACGGTGGACACAAAATGTGATTGGCACGGACACGTTAAGTGGGTACCTACGTTCGTACCTACATAAAAACAAAAAGAGAAAAAAGAGAAAAAAGAGAAAAAAGAAAAAAAGATCGGCTCTGCGTAGGAAAATGCTTTATTTTCTCGTGAAACGGATGATTTTCATCATCCCCACCATCCCGAACCACTTCGTGAGATCAGTTATTTCGATAGGCCTTTTTGCGAGCAAACTTGGTAAAAGTATACTTTTTTTTTTTTTTTTTTTTTTTTTTATTAAAAAATTTTATTTTTACTCCAAAAACTGTCGCTCAGACATCTCAAAAGTTTAAGTAGGCTACCTAATAACACATACGAGGGAATCCAAGTTTTACTTTGAAAAGTTCTATTATCGAGATCTTTTTTGAATTTCTGTTTTGAAAGTAACGTTGAAAGCTTTAATTATGCTCGGAAGTATCAATTGTAACTATTATCTGCATAAACTGATCAAAGTTTCGTTTAGGCTTCAAACAGTTTCGGAAATTTTGGGAAATTTGATTTTCAAAAGCTCCACCCTTACAGCCATTCAAGTCGGGAAGTTTCAACGATATCTATTTTAAGATGTGGTACAACTTCTCGAATTTTCACTAAGTCGTATACAAAAGAATCCAACTTTCACTATGAAAATTAACATTTTCTCTTTTAAAAGTTTTGTTTTTGCGGTCTTTCAGGAACTTTGGTTTTGGAGGCTGCTCCACCCTAAAATCGATAAATAAGATGAAAAATTTCGATGCCATCACGCCTGGAAAAATCAATTTTTCACTTAGAAAAGTTCCGTTTTTGACTTGAAAGGCCGTTTTGTTTTCAGGATCTATAGGAAATTTTGGATTTGAAAGATGCACTCCGAAAGGTGTAATTAAGACCTAAGGTTTCGATTGCGTCACACGGTCAGATAACTATGAAATAATGGCGACTCAACTTTTGAAAACTTTAGTTGATGATTTGAAAAGTTTCATTTTCAGAGTGACTTGGGAAGTTAGGCGTTGATCGAGTGATCGCATCGCGAGATTGCTGTCCGCGGATACATAAAAAAAATTTAGATGAAAATGGGAAAACGTTTTCCTCTTTTGCGTGAAACGGATAATTTCATCGCTCCCACCTTTAACCTCTTTGATAGGTCAATTTTAATATTTCGTTTGCGGCTAAATTTGGTAATAGTTAAAGACGAAGATCGAGGGAATGATTATTGCGGGGGCAATGGGGTGAAAAGATAAACGGAAAGAGGGTGGGAGAGTGGAAGAGCGAGAGAGAGAGAGAGAGAGAGAGAGAGAGAGAGAGAGAGAGAGACGGAAACTGAGGAAATCGAGCATGGAATAGACGTCGATTTGAAAAAGACTGACGGCGGGGAGGAGGAGATGGGCCATCATCGGATAGATGGCTATCGGTGGACAGACGGCGCGGCGAAGGCGACGAAACGCGGCGCGAAAGACGCATTGGTGCGCGTTATACAATGCGGTAGCCACGGCCGCCGCCGCCGCCGCCGCCGCCGCCGCCGCTGCCACCTCGCCACTCCATCCAGGTACGCGGTACCCCAGTTAAGCGGGCATTTATGCAATTGCATCGAACCTCCACTCCAACCGGTCGCGCCTTTATAAAAACGGCGTTGCACAAAATTACACTTCATTCGTTGCGACGTATTCGAGCCGACGCTTCTCTCGTTAATCGAACCTCGTCTCGTGCCTACCAGCCTATAAAATCGCAGCGTTCGTCCGTCCGTCCTATCGTTGTTCGCCTACGATTTTCTTCTTCTTCTTCTTCTTCTTCTTCTTCTTTTCGTTCCGATTTTCGCGGCCGAAGGAGCGCCGGTCGCCCGTCAAAGTGTTTCAGTCGCGATCCTCCGCTTCGTCGTCGTACCGCAGCGGTTCATTCGTTGGTTTCGCGATGCGTTTCTTAGCAGCGGTAAGTACCGAGTAGCCGAGTGCCTACGTTTTATTTTATTTTATTTTATCGCATTTTCGGGCGGAGTGTGCGCCTCCTCGTTTCCACCTATTCGACGCACGCACGCACGCACGCACGCACGCACGCACGCACGCACGCGCGGTACGCGTCCGCCTGCTTTCAGCTTTACTCGCCGGCCATAAAGGTGCACAACACCGACCACCGACCACCGACCACCGACCACCGACCACCGACCACCGACCCACCGGAGCTTCCGACTTTGCGTTCGCCGATAGCCTGGTTTCCTTTTTCGACACTGCGCACCCGCCTATACCTGTGAAACGGCCACTGTTGGGCAGCCACCCAATCAGCGGTATTTGTTGCGACAACAAATGGGGAAAGAGTCGAAATCTATTACGGATGGTACCCATTGTGACTACGCATAGTCCCAAGTTCTCAGTTCGCCGTTTATTTCTCCGGCGAGTAGGTGAATTGGTACTTCCCAACGAGGTACACACGTAGCCACGCAGGTACCACTTTGGCTGACCAACCATCTAACGCGGTCGGTACCTACAGAGTCGGCTTACCTACGCGAGTTTCGTGTTAGCGTAGCCCACGATCAGAATTCCAACGATTGCAAACACGCAGCAACGCGTCCCGCAAGCGTATCGTCTGTCTCAGGGCAGCCGTGGGCGGCGATAATTGAAAGTGAATTTGGTTTTCACTTTAAGTAGGCGCCCGTAACGGCGAGTTCCCGGCTGTTGCTGAAGGTGGGTATTGAACATCCATCCGAGTTTTGCTACAGGAGGGTGGCATCCGACGTTCCGTTTTTGGCACTTGGGCCAACAACCGCCTTTCGGTCGTTTCGACAGTTTGGAAAAAGGCGATACGCCGACGCCGAGGCCGCTACATCGGCTGACAATGCGTCGCGCCTTTATTCGAGGCGCGCGCATCGGGTAAAGGCTAAATTTCCAAGGTGCGAACGCGGTCGTTGGGGCGGCGCCCCTTCGCCGAGTGCTACCGACCTACGTAGAAGAATCGGCAAACGTTCGTTGGCGCCCATTCGGCGCCGTAATTTCAAATCGGACGCGACGTCGTAGTCGGTTCGTCGTCGTCGTCGTCGCTGCCGACGGCCGTCTCCACGTAGCGTGCCGCAACGGCGCTCGTCTCCACCGTGCGTCGGTCGCGTCCACCCGTACGATCGATAATTCGCGGGCGAACGAAGAGGAGTCGGAACAGAGGCGGAGGGACAGGGCGCCGATCGCGAAGCGGCCTTCTCAACGGGCGAGAAACTCGCGGACGGCTCCGTTTGAGCTGCGCATCAGCAACGTCCGCAGGATGGCCACACGTAGCTCAACGGCGAAGCGGCACCGTCGCAACCAGCGGCTTGCGCTTCCCGACGCCACTCACTTCCACCACACAAGGATCCACAACGCGCTGCCAACTCTGTCCGGACTCTCGACAAGACGGTCTCGACAGTAAAAACGCGCCATGCGCGAATGGGTACCGTACCGGGACCATCCAAGTGATAAGGCTGCGTAAACGCGGATAGGCGCGAGGCGCACCGCCGAAACAAATATTTTGGCTCGACGGCACGCCACGGCACGCCACGGCACGCCACGCCACGCCGCGGCCTCCGATTTTCAAACGTTTTTCGAACAACGTAACGTTATTATGATAACCCGCTGCGCAGATTTTACGCCTATTCGTTTTCGCATTTCTGAAATAGGCATCGTATAGTTTCAAATTTGTACATCGGCTGCTGCAACACACGGCCGCAATCCGTTTTGTACGACGTCGACGGTTGCGCCAATTTATTCGAATCGACCAATCACGACGCAGCGTCGCACACGTTTTAGAAATTTGCCCACCCGCGGCGCTACCGATACCTCGACGCATACGTCAAGTTTGGCATTTCAAATTGGCCGAACCCATTCGGCCAACAACTGCGCAAAAAAAATATTTTAATACATCGACGAAATTCGAATAGCCGCGTTTAAGATTAAAAAAAAGTACCTCGTCATAAAGAAAATAATATAATAATATTCAAAATCAAACTATCGAGACGAATTTAATATTGAAAATTTTTATGCGAAAAATTAATGATCCTCGGTAGTTTGAAAATAAACGAAAGAAAAAACACAAATCGACAGAAAATAATGGGGTTTTTGTACCGTTTAGATATTCTCACGTTTACGCACTAATCCTTGCGAGTCCACAGCGGCACTGACGTATTGTTTTTTGCCTTTTTACAACACACCTTCCCAAAGCACGGACGTTTTTGCGCGTGCAGACCTTAACGACCGCAAGAAGGCAATTTTAACACGATTTGAAAAAGTTAATTTCTGAGCATGCGCACATGCAGTTTGCACCTTGGCTACATTTCTACACCGCTGTCTCGGCTGCACGTGCGCACCGTCGTTTTTCCCACATTTCGATATTACCATTTACTTATTTTTTCTCATCTCACCTCCCGAATTTGCGAAGAATTCTTCCTCAAGTTTCCACTCGAATTGAACACGTTTCATTTTTGAAAAAGACCTCGTCCTATTTCACCAGATGATTCCTCAGCCTCTATTTAGGTTAGAGAAGCTGGTAACTGGGGTTGGAATTTTTGCAAAAAGAATAAAATTTTAATGCAAGTTTTCAATTATCCTTAGCTGTTTGAAAATAATTAAACGAAAAAAAAAAAAGCAAATTAATGGAAAATTTGCCTTTCAATCGATGATTCTTCAGCTGCTATTTACCAAATCTAGAGAGTTAGGGTTGGTAGTGCTGGAAAGAGGAAAAAATTTTCTAGAATCTGCTTTCCACATAATTTATTATTCAACTTCGGCTATTTGAAAATACACGCAGGAATAAACGCAAATTAACGTAAAATCTGCCACTCTCGTATCGTTAAAATATCATTTTTTTAAATTTTTTTTAGATGCAATTTTTTTATTTTATTATTATTATTATTTTTATTTATTTTTTATTTTTATTTTTATTTTTTTTTTTGGGGGGGGGGTTCTGCAAAAAATACAGTACATGTGATACTCGTGCGAAGTAGGCGATTACTATTCGTAGCAAAATCACCTATTTTACGCATTTGCATCACAATAATAATACATCGTGTGACGAGCGTGTAATGCGGGATATTTTTCACGAAGTGAGAAGAGTTTGCAGATGAGCCGAAAGAGAATTCTGCAAACTTCACGCGAGTTAAAATATCAAAATAGACCGCAAGCATTTGTCGCACACCTTACTTTGTGCGAGTAATGCATTCTCATTGGGTTTGTCGGAGGTCGGACGTGCGTACTTACTGCGGCCGGATAACAATAACGCGACCAACCGTTCACGACGCGTCCACGAAGACAGCCTCGTCTCAATAAAAAGGAAAAAAAAAACAAAACAAAAAAACAGCGCAGCTATACTCGGCTAGAAAACTTAGTATACTTGGTTTGCCAATGTTCATCGATAATTCATAAACAAAAAAAACTAAATTCAAAAAACTCGAAAAAATTCGAACCAAATATCGATACCTTTGAGATCCGACATGTTGAATTAATCGAAATTTAACGCAAAACTTTTTTCAACAGTTTTTCTTCTCCAGTTTTATCAGAAACTACCGAATTAATGAGCACACGACTTCCGCTGCCAGACTGCCATCTGTATAAGAATCAACTACAGTAAAAGTTTCAATTCCATCACTTTTTTTTTTTTTTGCTCAGAATCCTGGAAAAACGACTTTTCCAGGAATTTTTTGTTCTCCAATATTTTCAGAAACTAACCAACCGATAGTCACCCAAATTTTCTCAGACCTGCTCCTATGTGAGAACGATCTACCACGAAAATTTCACTTTTATTCATATTTTTTTGTAGTTTCCTCAAAATCGCAAATGCAAAATTTTGGACGATACATGTACGCGGACGTACCAACGTAAAAAACAAACCTATAGGTCGAAATAGGAAAATCGTCTGGACCGTCTTTCATTCTCACGAAACGGATAATTTTCATCGCCCGCACTCGACCCCAGTCCTTTTGCCAGGTCGATTTTAACGTTTCGTTTGCGAGCAAACTGAAACTGGGTAAAAAAAAGGCCCGCTTCAGCGGACGTAGCAGTCCGCACTCGGCAGCGAGCCTCTATTCACGAACCACAAGCCGCAGCCCAGCGCGCCGGATCGGATCGATTTGGGTTTGGGCGAATTAGAATCGCATCGATCGATTGCGGGAGAAATTGTGTTTTCGAGAAGCGTCGGCGGTGGCGTTCGGCGCCAAGCAAAACGCGAGGCCTCCATTTCGGTTCTATTCGGGTGTCGATGGGCCTCGTCCAAAAAGGTCATCCGCTCCGACGACGGGACTGCCCGTAATGTGTAAAATGCGGTTGGCGTGTCATTCATTTTTCTGCGGCGCGGCGAACACCCGTAGGCTGGTGCATTGGCGCATTGGCGCATTGGCGCACCGCACTTCTAAATTTGAGAACGGTACCACCAAACGAAAGTGCCTTTTTTTGCGCGCGTTAAAATAGCTTTTTACTGCGTGAGGCGCTCCAAGGGGCGCGAAAGGAGGCCACATTACCGGCGTACGAATCGGTTGAAAATTTTACGCAAAATATTATTATTAGGCAACTGTCAGAACGATCCATACGCGGTACGTTACACATAATGCCATGTAACGGGTATCGCCGCGCACGTTTCGCATCTGCATTCGCAGATTTAAATCCTTTCTTTTTCGCTAAATAAATACGAACGAGCAAACAGAAGAAAGGCGGCGGCGGCGGCGGCGGCGGCGGCGGCGGCGGCGGCGACGCCCAGCGCCACAGGATCGTCGTCCCTGGCGTTGTGAACTCGCAGCCACGTTACACGGCACGGCATGGCACGGCCGAACTTTGACGCGAATTTCCACCTACGCTGACGCGTAGCCATTTTATTTGTCGATGGACGACGCGTAACTTACGCAGACTCGGTAGAAGAAAAAAGGGTCGGAAGCGGAGAGACGGTTGGGTCGGCCAACGACGAAAGGCGTCGCATTATTAGCGATAGGGTAACTCGAATGTTTTCTGTTTGCAGTGCATCGTCTCGAGCATGGTGTTGTCGGCGGCCAAGGCTGACGCTCCTCTGGGCGGCGGCGGCGGCGGCGGTGGTGGTGGTGGTGGCGGATACAGCTACAGCAGACCTTCCAGCGGTTCGTTCGGCGGTTTTGGCGCCAGCGGAGGCGGCGGTTACTCGAGCGGAGGATATCCGAGTGGAGGCATAGGCGGCGGCGGCGGCGGCGGCGGCGGATCGTACGTGCAGGTGCCACCCGGCCCGTCCACCTACGAAGGTCAGTACGTGGATCCGAAGCTGCTGGAGCAGGTGCGCCAGGTCATTCTGAAGGAGGAGTCGAGCGCGTCGTCGGCCGGCTCGTCCGGCGGCTTCGGCGGCTACCCGAGCTCTTCGTACGGAGTCCCCTCCACCTCGTACGGCGTCCCCTCCACCTCGTACGGAGCTCCGTCCGGCGGCGGTTACGCGTCTCGCGTCACCGGCATCGATCTCGAAGGCGTGAAGCCTGCCATCCAAGTGGCCCAATACGAACAATCCGGCGGCCATGGCGGCGGCTATTCCGGCTCCGGCCTCTCATCGTCGTACGGCGCTCCCAGTCAAGGCGCTTTGTTCGGCGCAAACAGTTTCTCCTCGCTAGGCGGTTCGTACGGCGCCCCCTCCAAACCATCGAGCACGTACGGCGCCCCCTTCTAATCGTACTTCACCGATTTTCATCGCCTCTACTCGGCCCTAAATTCGTTCGAATTTTCTCTTTTTTTCCCCACGCTGCCCCCCTTGTATTCGTTTTCGTTTTTCTTTTTATACATTTTTACGTTTTCACCCGAAAAGAGCGCACCTACCAGAATGCCGCCTTTTTCTATGCCCACACACGGTCGCATCGGTAACCGTCGCGTCCATTAGCCTCGTCGATTTTTAATTTTCTTTTTCTTTTCTTCGCTCTTGTTTGTGCCCCGCTCGCGCATAAAAACACAAAAAAACCCGAGTACCCAGCCAGCCGGACCATCGTACCTACCCGAGCCTACACTTTCCGCTGCGCGCGCACGCGCACGCGCACACACACACACACGCACACACACACACGCACACACACGTACGGAGTACAGGCAACGGCAGCCGCGTTCGTTGACGAGCGAAAATGATGCGTGAGGCTGGAAAAATAGCGGCGGCATCGACGCGGAAGCTGCGGTCGCGGTTGGGTGAGAGAGGCGATCGCGCTTCCATCCGAATGTAAATGTTTTGTCGATACAATTTCATTGTGCGGTCGATAATTATAACGAATACCATAAAATGTTGCGCGGCGCACGAACGAACGTTGTACAACGTCGCGATACTGCTGTAAATACGAACGACTTTGTTGTTAAAATGAAAAAGAAAAAAGGCCTATAATGTGTTTCGTTTTCATTCTTTCACCGCGGCCGGTTGGCCTGGGGCGGACGCCGACACTACGAGTGGACGCGCCACGGCGCCGCCACCTTGGCACCCTGCTGCCACTCGAGCCAAAAGCGCCGCGCTTGCACTACCCGTTGGTGTGGGCGCCCCTTTTCCAAAACGAGACCGAAAGAAGAATCGTATCCGAATCGTATTTTACGCTTCGTCCGAAGCGCAATGAGATGTGCGCCGTACCTGCGGCGCGGCCCCAGGTACAAAAGCGCACCGACGAAACGTACCTGCGTTCGCAGACTGCGGTACTACCGTAGCGAAGTTTTCGACCATATGGAGGGCGGCCGGGCGACATTTTCGAGGGCGCCCCGGCCTAAAAAAACCTCGTCCCGTCGACTAGTTTTCAGCCGACACCTCGGCCGCCTCCTTTCAACTCGTCGGGCTGAAAACTTTTCGAAAACATGGACACCTCCTCCCAGCGCCATAGCTGACCGCAGTCTACCTACGCGTCGAGTATCATCAACGTCGACGTTCCATTTCGATAGCCAGTTTTGAAAGACCCATTAAATTAGGCCCATTAAAACGACGACGACGACGTTGTACTCGCATTACGTAGCTACGGCCCGCATCTACGTCTACGTAATTCTATACGCACGTAATACGTTGCGCGCGTATATTATATACTTCGCACGCACGCGCGCGCGCGTATATGTGTGCATATAGAGGTACGAGGCAGGATTCGATTGGCGCGCCAATCCGAGTCGAAATGTTCGTCTGCTTTTTTTTTTAATTTTTTTTTCCTCTTTTTTTCCTTTCTTTTTTCGCCTGGTCTTTTCGTAAACTGTTAGGCGCGGGTATACCCGCAGCGACGAACCTGTACCGCGGTCGAGTTACGACACTGCCCGGAAGAAACGAACGGCACGAAATTCCAAGTCCCAATAAATATTGTCCAGCATCCGATCGAAACCAGGTCAAGCAGGTGGCTGACGAATACGTCGATACGCGGTTTCCGTCGCTAACTGCGTACATTTCTCGCAGGCCACAGACTCGCGCACGTTACGCGGGCACCTGTAATAAACCCATACGTTTATTCGCGTACGCAGACTACACGCGTTGCTAATCCGAAAATCAGACTTCTACTTGGAATTCGAAAAAAAAGTTTAATTTTATTTGGCGCAACGAACGAAAGGGCATCGAACTATGGGAGAGCAACAGCCAAGGTGGTACACGTCAACTCTTCGTTAGGAAAAAAAGAAAAAAAGAAAGTGAAATCGGACAAGTCTCGCCGCTGTGTAAATTCAAGTGCAGTACCCGCAAGGTAACCGTAGGTAGGTACAGGTAGTAAATCGGTACTTATGTAGGCCGTATCGGGTGAAAAAAACTTCCGCTACGCGGTAATTAGCTACATATTTTAACGGACCGGCAAAGCTCCGCAGGACAGATGTGTACTTTTTTCAGTCGACAAAGTGGCCAACCCTAGCTAGCGTACGACCTTGCGCCTACTTTCGCCGTTTTACTCGAGCCGACCAATTCGTTTTCGAACGCATCGGATAAGGGGGGTCATCTCCTCGAAGTTCGCGATGAACGGCGGACATAAACACAAACTGCGGTGATCGCGTCTTTCTTTACCGCCGGTCCACTAACCGCGGTACTGCGCATACGCGGTCAGTCGACAGGGTGAAACCGACCGAAAGGCGCAAAGTCCACAAATTTGCAAAACCCCCGCTGAGATCGCGAGCCACTCTATCGGCAATTTTGAACGAACGAGTCGCACCAAGCGGTGACTTTCGAGTGCACACTGCGGCTGGCCGGCCGGCCAACCGTTATTACAAACCTTGCGACAATCGGCTGTGCGAAGTCGAATTTCAAAATTAGGCGTGTCGGCTGAATTTCTATCGCACGTCTGCATCGTGCAGATGGGGGGTCGGATTCCTCGCAAATAGAAAACTGCGTGACTCGAAGACGACGGCTCTGCGCCCGCGAGTCGGTTCGCCCAACCATAAGGTGCCGGATTTCCAACTCGAATAAACAGCCCATCTACCCTACCCGTGGCTACATGCGGGTGATTATTGATTATATACCCGTATCCGTATCCGTATATAGCGGGACAGTTACGCGTATAATTAGGTACATAATACGTACCGAGATTTATACGATAATACACTTCGCCTCCCTTGGCCAATTCGCTGCGAGTTAAGGGTACTCCGCCCGGACGAAGCGGACACGTTTTCCACTGGGACTTGAAACCTACTTTTTGTCACCTGGAGACCACTCACTGGCTAAGAGTAGGTAGCCACGGCCCCTTTACACACAGAGCCTATCAAAATATGTAGGTAGGTATATCTTTCATCTTTCTGTAACCTCTGTTTGTTTGCTTGCTTGCTTCCTTCCTTCCTTCCTTCCTTCCTCTTTCTTCCCCATCGCTGTCGTTGTTTTCTTCTTTCTCTCATTATCGAACCTACACAAAAATTCTCTCTCCCTCCCTCCCTCCCTCACCATTTCTCCGAGTCCGTATCTAAACAAGTGTATCGCTTGCCCCACCAATCTATCTCCCATTTCCCAAAAAGAAAATGAAAAAAATTACGACGACAACTGGATGGACAAAGTTACAGTTTTTGGGATCCCCTGGCACAGGACAATACTAGCCGGAAAAAGAAAAAAAAATTAATTTCCACAAATTTGAGACCCGAATGCCACAAATGACCATTCCGTTTTTTGACACGGGACATATTTGTACCGTGTATGTAAGTGTATACGGAGCGTCGTCTTCTTTGAACAAAACAGTACGACTTCTGTAGGGTGTTCCAAATAAGAATTGGTAGTTTTCTACCCGCAGTGCACCGAGTTTTTGGGCATCGTCGGTGACGAAGGAGAGGAAAAAGTTGGAGATAGGCGATGAACGCGTAACCGAGGAGGTACTCCCGTTTCTATACAATTTTCAGTTCGCATAGTGACATTTCGTCCAACTCGAATAACGTTTAATAGAGGCCGCCTGTATGCGTTTCCGAAAAAAATTACCTCCCTCATTTGGAACGGACTATGGGCTTTTCGTTTTCCACTGAAAATATGGCAGAGGCGTTTCGGCCGTATTAATTACTTCTAGGCAATTTTTTTTTCCCCACTAAAAATATAAAAAAATATACAGCGTTTTCGTACTCGGCAATATTAAAAAACCAGCGAGTATCTGCGGCAATAATTCGAAGACCTACACGAACCATAAAAATGTGCTTTCAGAACTCAAACAGAATTATATTACCTCGGAGAGTTGAACTGAATTCACTGAACTCTTACTCTTGACCGAGTCTGTCGAGAATGTTAATAATTTTTACCGGGGTGCGTGTATATTATATACGGATAGGTATCGCCCAAAATTTTGGGTCCACGGTTCTGAGAAAACTACCAAACTGATATGGCTGAAATTTTTACGAAAGATAGCTACTGCATGGGAACAGTCTGAAAGAAGTTTGGTGCTCATCCGTTTAGAAGTTCTTGAGAAAACTAGAAACAAAAAATTTCTGGAAAAGCCGTTTCTGGCGATAAAATATCGATAGATCGATATTTTTGTTGAAGATACGGATAACTATCGATAGTTTTTTCGTAATTTCTTAACCTGAAACTACCAATGAAATATTGGTATATCGATAAATATCGATATAAATATCGAGCAAACTGGATTTTCCGGCGAAGCGTCGCTGCGCTAGAGTTTGTTTATTTTATCAACTCGCGAAAGTAATTTTCAGAGACCAAATTTTAAAACAAAAAAATATAACCCCATTGCGTTCGAAGCAATAGTGGGACCTGAGGCTGGGAACTTGGAAAAGTACAGATCCTCCGTTGTATATCACGAATATATATATATATATATTATGTCACTCAAATTTTTTTGTATACGATATACGAATAAAAAAACTCGGAAAATTCTCCAACAGAACGATTAAAATAATTTTTTCAATAAAAAGGGCATGCGATACAAAAATGATGAAAAAAAATCTTTTCATCAGAATCTCCTCGCAAAGTTGATTAAGAAAGTTGGGCACGTTTTCAAAATGAGGCGTTCTAACCTAATAAAGTACGCACTTGTCGATCTCTCAATAAATCGCAATGCCTTACTAGGATTCGATGCAAAGCCAGTTTTAGGCACACCAACTTTGATTCCCGGTTAAAATACAACTATTTAACCAACAGTTACGATTTTTCTTTAAATTCATTTGAATTACGATTCTTTTTCTTCGTAAAACTTGCATCTTTTCAACTTGATTGTTCCTGAAATTGTGAGGAAAAATATAACCTCGACGCGGGAGTTTATATCCATTAATTAGGCCTAATAATACTTTTGAAATCTGTATGACATTTTATTTCCATTAATTCCAGTCCAACTTCTCTAATAATTGCCAAAGGCACGTTGCATGTTTGATAATTATTTCATTAGCGAATGCAAGTTCAGCCACGTTCATTTTAATATTGTCACAATTTATCGAATGAACCGTGTACCCGATACCCGATTCTGAAAAAAATAATCGAATCCAAAAGAATTAATTGTATTAATTTATTTTCATATTCGAACTTGAAACCCATTCCGAAAACCAATCGGTTGCTAAAAAAAAAAAAAAAAAAAAAAAATTCAAGAAATTCTAATTAGTCGAGGTAATGTCGAGTTCGAGAAGAAAAAACAAAAAAAAAAAAAAAAAAATCCTCATTTACTGCGGGATACAAAAATCAAAAATAATCGGGTTGTCCGATTTCACGGATCCTCGATTGCAGGTTACCCAATTCGAGTTGATATGCTGTCGGTTGTCAGTAGATTTGGAACTGGGTACCCAGTACTCGATTCTCTTCAACAGCGCTATAATAGTCCATTCCAAATGATATACATCGTTTTTTCGAATGGGTTTACGAGTAGATAATACTTTTTTCAAAAAGAACCTTCCTTGGTAGAATTACTGGGTAGGGTTGGAGCATTTTTAACACCAATTCAGGAGACCATCCATATCTATTATTTTATTTTACTGGGCCATGCGTACAATGACGAATATTTACACATCAATTTCGTAATTTTTGACATGCCACATCTCGAGCAGAGATTTTTGGAACTTATTAACATCACTACGGGAGGTATGTTTCCGAGGATAAATGTGGGTACGAATTAACCACGAGACAAATAGGTTTTATCGGGATAGGCTGCTACGGTGGGACGCATCCGACGCACTCGTCGATGCAGTGGCAACGAAAATCGAGCGTCTCTCTCGAAATGGTTGGGTTCTACCCGCGTAAGTAGCTGGCCTACGATAAAATTGGCTGGAAGGCGAAACCATCGTTGACGCATGCGACGGCTCTGCTGCGGTAGTCCTAGTACACAGTAGCCTATACGGTAGGTAGGGTAGCCGCCAGCCAATTAATTAAGACGAGTGGACCCGATGTAGTGGCGGTCGCTCGATCCAACAAAACGTTGTCGCATTCGAAGCGGTCATTGACCCAGCCGGTCAATCGATTATTCGGACTATGGGCCCACTGACGACCCAGGTAGGAGGTACATACATTATGTATTATATGTATGTGCAAGTGGTACCTACGCGTACAATACGTACGGCTACAACACAGTCGCGATGAATTACGGCCAGACAAAGGGCAGCGAAACGCGAAAATAAACGGCGGCTCTAGCTGAGGCGTACGTACGGCGATACGAGCGGAGGGGGAGGGGCTAGAGGGTCGACGCGAACAATTCTCTCCGCGGCAATTGTGCGCCACCGCACCGCACCGCACCGCACCGCATCGCTGCCAGCACGTCGTCGTGACGTAATAATCGCGAGACGGGCGAATTAGCCCACCTCCGCTGCCACTGCCGCAGTCTAGCCCCACCGATGACGTAAAGCGAAAATAAAATATAACGATGATGCGACTGGACGCGGTGACGTTCTCCTCTTTTCTTTTCCAAATTCGTCCATTATTCGATTATCGTATACGAAAGGTTTGCGCAACGCGTGCCTCGTACCGCACAGGCAGATTGCGCCGCCGCCCGTATCGCACAAACGCTGCTGCTCTGGTTGCATACTACCGCGACATGAGAACGCAGCGCATTTCGCATTTGTCAATAGTCGCGACGTGAAAAGAAAGAAAGAAAAGAAAAAAACAATAAAATTAATCGAATCGACGACGTCAGGCTAATTGTATTATTACATTATTATTATTATTATTATTATTATTATTATTATTATTATTATTATTATTGCGATTACAAATTATGGCCGCCGCGCCCCGACGGTCCCAACGTGCGGTAAGCAAAAATTGGCGCGTCGAAGTCGTCGCTGGTACAGATGCGGACGGAGGACGCGAGGAGGCGGACGTGCGGGAACTTGGCGCGCGGTGGTCGTCGCTAATTAACGACTGTCATTAATTCGATGAAAAATTCGTAACGGTTTGGGGCCATAAGCGGATTTTCATCAAATTTATTTGGGAGGGGGCAATTGAAAAAAAAGTTTTTACCTGCCTAAAATGTTTTGGTTGAATTAAACTTCTTAAAATAACATAGATCGATAAAGTTATTAGAAATATATAAAATTAAAATAAGTTTATGTAAAAATGAATTTTTTGCAATACTGCTGACAAATGACATTTTAATAGGCACCTTGACTACGATGTATAAAGTGTGGTCTTTACTTCCTACGCCTTCTTCGGTGCGTGCGTCATTTTATACACTGGTCTTACCAGACACATACAGCTAAAGAGATGTCCACCAATTCTCTATATAGGCTGTGGTACAAAAATTTGACAAAAATCCTCAACAATCATCATCATCATCATCAACAAAAAGTCGACATCGTTCAACATTCTGCGCAGCCGAAACTACTCATATTTCATAACAAAAACAGACATATCTATAACAGTGTGTACACACACACACACACACATAATCAAGCTACAACACATGCGCAATAACAAATATCAGACTTCGAAATGTTTTATAACATTCTATCTTTGTCATGTTTTTGATTGGGCATTGGACATCTCCTTAGCAGTACATCTCTGGGTCCTACTTACTATGTATGTAGCTTCCTCGTCACTTTATTCAATTATTTTATTTTACTTACTTTTTTTTTTTATATATAAGTTTTTTCACTGCGAATATTTGAACCTTTAACATTTAGATTTGTTAGCCACTATCATAACCACTATGCCACAAAGATTGGTTGAAACACTGGGGATAGTTTGCGCTTATATGTTTCCCAATAGCAAAAATATTTATTCAACTCGAATTTTATTTTTAAGAGGTGTTGCAAAAAATAGTATGTGACACACGTATATAGTAGACCTACTTTACACATTTGTATCACAAATAACTATTTTATGATACATTAATTTTCATATTAAGCGTAAAATATTATGAGAAACATAGCGCCTTCGAATAGATAGATACTCACAACATGATGACCTCAGCACAGAACAAACATGGTTCTCTACCATACTACATTTTTGTTCTCAAGTGAGTAGGTACATTATCCAGTTAGCAACCATAAAGTCTAAATTCACATCCACTCGATCAAGAACTGTAGCGAGTTAAATAAAAGTATATGTAAAAAAAAAATTAGTTTTACAAGCCTTTTCTAAAATACCTTTTTGTAAAATTTGTGACAAGTGAATCAAGACTTAACAATAAAATTTCAGTGTACAATGCAGGTTAAAGCAGGGTTTAAACTCGCATCGCTATTCTCTAATCTGTAATCTGTATTCTGTAAAGTTGGGAAATTTCAACTTTTAGAGAATAAATCAAGACAGACAGTAGAAATCATAACTCGGTGTTTGCTTTTAGTAACAACATATTAGATCATAGAGGATGAATCAACAAGTATAAACCATCCTTAAACTCGAGTCAATGATAAATTTGAAAATGTACTTGAGTTGACGAGTTAACGCATAGAGATCGGTGAATTATTCTCAAATTTAAAAGTTAACTCACCACTGTACACTAGATCCTAAAATGATCAAAAAGTGGTCGAGTAGAACACTTTGTTTCATCCTTTGATTATGTAGAACTGGATCAGTTAAGCTCTATAAGAACAACGTACTTTTTAATGTCAAAAGATGTTGGCAAAAAAGTAGATAATTCTAGCGTACCTTCCACCTATTTTTTTGAGATCAAAAGTTTTGTCCCTTTCAATTGTCTTCTCTTAAAACACTTTAAATAAATGGTAATTTATTGGTTTTAGAAAATTTTGAGTTCCTTTCCATTTCCAATGTATTATGTTTTCCCACATAATACGTTTTTTCACCATGGTCCCTAGGAAAACGTATTAATGGCGTTTTACTGTAGTTCTGTTTGATAGAATTAGACCAAATTACACCAACCTACACTGCCAAGCTATTCCAAAATATTTCAATAAAACTTGGAGGAAAGTTACATAACTTTCATACATTTATGGTGTAGTCCTATCAAATAAGGCTATTGTTTATAGTAGACTTGAAATTAGGAACTACACATTTTTGTCAATTAAAACAGGTTTCTACTACTGGTGCAACAAATCACTTACAGTAGACAGTCTACAGCAGTAGTGGGTTTAACAGGGGTGGCTGGGCAGCCATCCTCTGACATTCTCGAAAATAAATTAGAATAAAACACCGAGCCATGATGGTTATAAGAAATGCCACCTGCTATACTCATTTCAAAAGCTTGATTCAAATATTCAATAAGTTGGATCGTTCTTTAATGGGGCAAAGTGTGAACTCACTTTGTTAACTTGAGAGAGCAACCTACTCAAGCACTTCTCCCTTTCGACAATTTTGTTTTGGATGACATGAAACTAGCTGCCGATAATATTCTCTGCAATATGTTTTTAGAAGCTTATAAGTAGGCTGACATTTTAATTGCTGAAACTTCCATCATCGTTCTCCACTCTCCGTTGTCTGAAATTTGTCTAGTCTATTACTCCAATGTTATATCAGATGGGAAAATTGATTTTCTCCAAATTATTGAACTAGGTAAGAGTTTTACGTTGGAAGTAGGTAATAAACATAAGCCACATTTTTGAAAATGACACGAACCTACGTAGGTGTCATGAATTTGAGATGGAAATAGATTTATGGAAGATAAAATAGCAAAAATCAAAAGCAGAAGAGGAAAGATGTGGCAAAAAATGCTTTAACAAGTTTGAAAATATCATATTTTATGTTTTTTAATAAAAAAATCCTGCTTCAAATTTTTTCAACTCTATATGCGTAACTACTGCGGCACCACAGCGATCTTTTTCTGTCACGAAACATTTGAAAAATTTATCCGAGTTCTATTAGTTGTGTCTAACATACAGTGTCATGTCATAAGGTGAGATGAAGCGTAGAAAGGTCGGGGCTTCCTAGATCTAAAAAAAAGTGAAGAAGTGAAGGGAAAAAGGGACAGATAGAATAAAATATTGAAAGAAAAAATGGAAAATATAATTTTATTTAAAACCGTCTCAAGCAGAAAATTCTCCCAACACCACCGTTAATGGGGCAAAATAATGCATAACGAAGGTATGGAAAGGTTCTAGATCTGTGAAAAATTATTTCATAATTCTAATTTAGATACAGTTTTGGCGCAATTTTAGTTCCATGAAGAGGTAAAGTTGCCTTTGCCTATGAAGTGATGAAATGAAAATATCAAAATCGTAAAAATGATACATGGGACACCAGGTTTTGAAAAAACTAAAGTTTCTCCTTGAAATGAAATTTGAATCGTTACCAATTTTCATCATTTTTTATTAAACTTCTTAAATCTCAGCTGAAATTTTTCAACTAGATAGAATCCAAATAGAATTTCCGCGATAACTCCCAAACGCAACATACAATTTCATCTCTGGCAATTGTTTTCAAAACTTCAACTGCAATGTAATTAGTACGAAATTAAAGGAATACTCTGGAGAATATTATATCGATGTGGCGCCATGGTGGCAAAAAGTGGAAGTATTTGACATGGTACAAACATTTTAGTGATAAAAAAGAGAGTGAAATGACTCGTGTATCATTTGATAAAGACCGAGTTGAATATAACATTTAAATTTGAAACAAACCCGATTATATTTCATTCGATGATTACTCAGATTCTATCTATTTAAACTGAAGAGTCGCGGTTGGTATTTCTGGAAAAAGGAGAAAATTTACAAAATTTCCGGAAGAGTTTTAACCATCTTTGTCAACTGAAAAATGAAAAAATGAAAAAAACGTAGATAATGAAGAATTTGCCATTTTTTGGATTCTAAATTTACTGTCTACATAATTTTTCTATCTTTAACCGTTTGGAAATAAATGAACGAAAAAAAAGGGAACTGAAAGAAAATTTTCCGTTTTGGAAGATCTTTCACTCAGTGATTCCTCGGTCACTATTTGAATTAGTGATCTGAGGTTGTTACCATTGAAAATAGAAGAAAATTTTCACGAATCTACTATCCAAATAATTGTTTTTATCATCTTAGCAATTTAAAAATAGTACAAATGTCAAGATATTTTCACGTTTACACATCAATCCTTCATGAGTGTAGCCATAGCTGCACCCACGTATTATTACTATCAAATTTTTTCCTCTCAGTTCTACTTTGGTAAATCAAATAGCGTCATAACCATCATGACAGATCTAACGCTATACTTTTCGTTAAGTTTTCAAAAAAATTCAAGGGCCCCACTTTTTGTCATACGGAACACAGTTAATATTGGGAAATAAATATTTACGACTAATTTATATTAATCGAGAGATGGAACTCAACCTCCCAGATATAACTGACCATTTTTCCAAGACAAGGTGCAGATACATGGAGATTCTAAACTTCAAGTAAAAACTTGGTCTTATTTTCTTTTTTGAATAATTTGAACGATGTATTATCAAAATTAAAATATTGTAAGCTTCGTAATTGTGTCCGTCAATAATTTTCATGAAAACTATGGTGCCAAAAAATAAAGTATGAGCGTATAATAAGAGAAATACAACCAACACCCCTCCCTCGAGCCACAAAAAAAAAGCGCCCTCTAGGGTCTGAGCCGACTGGAACATTTGATGTACACATTATATATCACCAAATTCGTTTTTAAACGAACCGCCAAACAGGAGCTGTGTTTTCATTGGCCAACGCAGGCACCTTCTTGATTGATATTGATTAGAGCACCCTAGTTTTTAAATTGAAATGTGTACCACATAAAAAAATTAAAAAAAAACTCATCCGAGTATAAAATATTATTAGCCTATTGTGTTCTTGAAAAAAATTCTGCCCCCTCTTTGACAAAATCCTAGATCCGGCATTGGTCTACAGTAAATTGTAGGTGTACGAGAAAATAAGTTTTCACATCAAGCATGCGTCGAATACATTCTATATAGACACAAAAAAAGAAAGGCATATTAGCACCAACAGTAATTAATAGTTTTCTGGAGGTACCGAACTTTCTCTCGTCAACGCAAATTACAAATAAACATAATTATGAAAAATAACTGACGATAAATTTTTGTTTTTAAGCAAAAGCATGAATTGTTTACAGTCCACACTAACAGATCGCTCCCCATTTTGGTGACCTCAAACTGGGTCAACAATACGCTAACCGATATGCCTATGTACCGTAACCGGTGTCCACCAGTAAATTAAACCCTAAACGTAATTTCCTACACACTTCCAAAGGACAGAAGGTTCTGTCTACTATAGGCGGCGACTGTTTAGTTTAACCTGTTCCACTATACGTCTACGAGGATTTTTACTGTAACCAAAATCGGATGAGCCTCTAGTAAACGGAAGGAAAAATTCGTCGATAATTACCACTCGTCCCTCGGAAAGTTGAAAACAATGGCGACAACGACGAATGCGCGCGACACGACGAGACAATTGACGAAACACGCTTTTCGACCTCGTCAAGTCGATTAATTTATAAATTGTCGGATTCGCCGTTACGCAAAGTATTTTTCCCGCCGACGGTATATCCTATACATCGGCAGATTACCATCGAATAAAATTACACGCGAAAGAAGAGATCTCGGGTCGCTTTTCAACGAGGAAATAAACTCGGATTAAAAACGCGATACGATATATTTGAAGCGGATACAAATACGAAAAAATACGCGACAATTTGACGCGAAACTCGTCACCTGTAATGCCGGGTCAGCCGAGCAGCAGCTTTTTCACGATGGTTAACGCATTCAAGAAGATCAGAGGAACTGCAACAAACGTCACGCAATTACCGCAATAGGTTAAAAGCCAGAGAGTCGATACAACATATGGTCGAAAATCAGATTCGACGAAAAAATTCGTTCGACGAAGCCCAGCAACCCACGGCTATTCCAAAATGAGTCGCCCGCTTCGCATATCTCTACTTATCTAACCATTCTAAATTCTGGACGGCGAATTAAATGCAGCCCCCAAGGCGTCGCTTTAAATTCACATTAATTGGTAAGGAAAAAAAAAAAGTAATATTCGCCCTTTTCTTCTGGACGTGCTTGGCAAAATTTACATGCCAAGTCGCAAAGCTATCGTGTAGCCATTCGAAGATCGATTTGAAGGCAACCGATACGTCCATAATACACGGACTACGAATAATGGAATAAACTGAAAAGAGACACAACTTACGGAGAAACGAAAAAAATTCGAATAGAAAATTGAACCAATTTAAAAGGCGATCACAAAAACGCACGCGGAAAATAAAAGACGAATTCATTTTGGACAGCGCTCCGAATTTGCGGAGAGGGTCGACGACCGTCAAGCGTTCGTCTGAATTTACTCAAAATAGGCGCGTAAATAGAGGAGCCTAACTGCCCACTGTATACAGGCAACAAGAAAAGAAGAAATATCGCATTCGCTGAAAAATACGAGTTCTGTCGGTTGGCTAAAATTTATCGCACAAAATTGAAACACAACATTCGTTCAAGTAGATAGAAAATCGAAAACGAACGCGTAAGAAGATATTTATTGGGACTCGTCGGGCCGCTCGCGTACTTACTTCTCATTACGGTACGAATGGATCGAATCAAATTCATGATATTCGATTTCACGCTCGGGTATTCACCAAAACCTTGATTCGTTTGCGACGACCAACCAACTGGAAACAGAAAAAGGTGCCGATTATCTCGCCATTATTACGCGGGTACGCGGTGCGTAACCGAATTTGAAAAAGACATTCTCGTTATGGGAAGCGCAGGGTAAATGGTAACTGACGCCGCCGAAATATCGATGATCCGGGTTACGACTGGAGGTTTGGCAGGTCTGGCTGCGTCTTACCCACATATGAAAATAAACTTTCTTCGAAGGGGGGAGGTTGAAAAATGGAATTCAAGAAAAATCAAATCAAACAGGTGTTAATTTCAATTAATTACGTAAAAAAATCAAAACAATTTGAAATTTTTTCTTTTTATCTTTTCAAAAATTTGACGCCTTTACAAATTTGCGGCTTAGACTGAAGCCCACTCGGCCCATATGGCACTGGCTGATATTTGATGTTGGTAACAATTTTTATCAATTACCAGCGTTCAGTCCGATCAGCACGAGTCTGGCTCACGAGTGTGCGAATCTGCGGCTGAGAAAACTGAGGTAGGCGGTTGCACTGGAGATCGGGGAAATGCGAGGCAACGGTGGCAACGGCATCGGCGGCGGCGGCGGTGGCGGCGGCGGCGGCGGCTCGACATGCTCGCCGCTCAACTCATTCGCGTAATTAATGGCCGTGTTTTCAGAAGAAGGCTACACGAAACAAGGTGAACCCAGAAAAGTACTAACTTTTGGCGAGGAATCTCTCTTCGTGCAGTACGCAGATGGCGTTTAGTATCAATATCGAAGCTTCGAATAGGTTCCACAGAGTTACCGCCATTATCAATCACGTGTCCGACGAATAAGTCGAAGGAAAACCGTTATATCCTACAAAAGGACGATAAATAAACAAAACTAAATAAACGAATAATTAACGGCGGCGAAATTCGCAGCCGAATTTATTTCTGACTAGAGGGTCCTGACCGTGCACCTGCAATAAGTACGCGCCAAGTCAGCGATCGCATTAAACACCCACAAAGGGATGACAATTTCGGGTGAAAATCTATCATCGAATCACCGGATAGGTCGGGTAAGCGAACGGTCGTGGTAGCCGTAAGGCCTTGGCCTACGCCCTACGTTACGGGCGACGTGGAGGAAGCAACGAGCATCGTCGTCCTCCATTATCGCATACCAAAACCAAATGAAATCGACCAGCAGAAGCGCCTCGAAATGGTAATAACGTTCGGCAACACGAATACTACGCTGCGTTGTAATTCGCAAACTTTCGTCTCGAAACGCGATCAACGCAAATCGTGCCGCTGCCCGATGATTCGTCATAGACAAGGATCTGTTCGAGTTTAAGGGCTGTTTTCAAAGTCGACACTAACCACAAACTAACCTAAAAGCTCGTTTCAAACTAAAAAACGTAGCTTATGAATAGCTAGGAAACGATTCTTCACCAGGTTTGCGACGGACTCTAGAGTCTTAGGTCGGTAACACTAACTGATAGTTCAGGATGACAGTATAGAGTCTGTCGACTACGAATACCGAGCCTTCAGGTCGGCATCGATTAGTACCTTCGAACCAACGCAACTACGTTTGGTTCACGGACACGACCATAAGCGTTGAGCATCAGTCTGTAAAAAGAGCCAATAGGCGACGTTCACGAAACGACGCCGCGTAAAAGAGAGAGTGCGAAACTACGAAAAGGTGGCGAGTATATTATTTTACAGATCGGCGAGTGTTCATGCCACAAGTCGCTACTGCGGCTCTGTCAAATGGGGTTTTAAATTTTCAGAAACTGAAATACTGTAGAAACAAAGTTTGAATGAGATTTTCACTCACCGTTAACGCGGGTCGCGTGAAATGTTGGCAAGACACGCAGACTAATTCGTACGAATTCGTGGTGGTTCGGTTACGCCATCGTCATGTTAACCATAACGGTACATCGTGCGACGAGATTAGACAGTGGAACTTGTAAAATTTAACGTAATAACTACGGCCCTCTGTTAACAAAATAAGATGAGAAATATGACGGAAACAGATCGCTAAACACATAAGAAGATAGATGCGAGACATCTCGGAAATATTCGAAATCAACGATGAAACGATTGAATCGAACTATCGTCAATTACTCATCTCTCAAAAGTCTACATGTTTATTAATATTGTATTTTAATCGTTGGTTATTTTCTTTCATTACCACCGAAATTTAATACTTACGGTAATTATATTCTGAAAATCTCACCGCGTTCGGACAGTACGAACTACGAAGTCGGGACGGGAAAAATTTTTAACTCGAATCGAGATTTAAAACCAAGACGCAGAGGCTTTTGAATATAATTGTAAGCAGAAGCTGAGAGGTGTGAGAATGATAGCAAATTATATTATACGTTAGCATATTATACTCACATATTATTTGTTGTGGTAACACTGACTCGATACTTTTTGTAATCTGTGATCTTACGTTTGAAACTCAACAGTGATATTAGCTCTGTTTGATAGGATTACACTAACTTACACCAACCTACATCGGTAGGGATATTCCACAAATATTCAAATAAAACTTGGCACAAAGTCACATAACATTTCTACATTTGTGGAATCGCCCTCCTGGAGTAGGTTGGTGTAAGTTGGTGTAGTCCTATCAAACAGAGCTAATATATTTTTGTGTGACTCTTGTTGCTCATCAAACGTTGATGAATTAACATCTCATCTATCTTGTATGGGAATAAAATTTCGTGAAAGTGAATATTTTCTGTTCTTATTTATGTGTTCGTAAAGTGTGTGTCTAGTCTTCATTCGATGTCTACGATCAGTTAAAGTTTTTCGTCGATAATTTTACATAATTTGATCCATTGATAGTTCGTATTTCTTCACAAGAGGCATAGGTGTTTAGCTTTCGAGGATATATATGTATATATATATATGATTGGAGACGGCATAATAGTGGTTTTGGTGTCGCACCTATCAGTAGCGCTGCCGATGTCACGGGTTCTACTTTCTGTGGCGTGTTCACTATCAACAACCGAGGGACAACTCTAAGCCATAATGTTACCCCAAATCTGAAAAAATGCTGACCCAAATCAACAACTGACTCCGCCCACAAAATCGGTTGTTACAGTCACCCCATTCACAATCAACGCTTGGGCAATTGTGGGAGTTGTCAACCATTCACCGAATGTTCTCAATCTCCGGAGACTTGGCAGGGCTGTGTTCACAATCAAATTGTTTGTTAAAGGTTACACAACTATAGAGGATGATTATATGACAAAAAAAAATTGGTGGACCATTTGGCCCCGCCCATTGTGAACGACTTAAGGTCTTTATTTTGGTTGTGGTGGAAAACTGTGCTCATTGTGAACATGGATTACGTTAACTGTTCACTAATTAGTGAACTTTTATCATCAAAAAGGCAGTTTACATTCAAAATCCATTCTGTGAATGGTGTTTTAATTATAATTCATGGTAATTACATTTATATGTTGAACTTTTAATTCAAATATGAGTTTGTATAATATTGTTGTGGACAGTGTAACAGAAAAACCTATTATCAAAGTCAATAACATTCTAATTCATCATAAATATCGACGTAAGTATTACCATTCTACCCTGTATTATTGCGATGTTTTGAGTCCCCATTTGCATCAACCAATTTTTTTTTCTGTTTAGCGATGAACTACTGTGGTGCCTCTTCACTGAGAATGAAAATGCTAAAAATAGACACAGCAGTTCCAGCTGCACTAGATATACAGGAAGTTCATGAAGCAAACATATCTACTTCCTCCATTGATGCCATTTCCACAGAGATAGTTGAAGAAGCAAAATCAGATCCCAAACCCCAACCTGATACTAGAGCCAGACAGTTAGATATACAGCCACAGTCCAGTTTTAAACCACAACCTGATCCTTGTGACGGACAATTACATGTACAGCCTCAATCCAGTTTTAAACCACGACTTGATACTCGCGCCAGACAGTTGGATGTACAGCCCCAATCCACTTCAAAACAACAACCACAAATGTCATCCATTGCATTACCTATCCCAACACCTCTCTTCCAAAGAAACAAAAAGCTGTTAAAAAATCTACACTTGCACCAAAATCAAGCACCATTACAGCTGTACCAAAATTAACTGAAGAAATATTGCTGAATGATGATACATATTCTACAGATGTCTACGACCAGTACCTTTTTGAGAGACAACAGGATTTAGAAAGAATTAATTGTGAAGTGCAGCAGTTGCAGACTGAATGTGAAGTCAACCTAAATGTGCCATCAACATCCAAAAAATCTTTAGTAACCCACACATCATTATCTTCTGGTGAAGATGAAGCATGATCAGGCAATCAGTCATTGTGGAGAAGAGAGGATGTAATAGAGCTCCTTGAACTGTACAAACAATCTATTCCCAAATTTCAATCTTCCACCTGTAAAAATATTAAAGTTTGGCAACACATAGCTAGAAAATTGCTGCCATACACTGCTGAGCAGGCAGAAAATAAGTTTAAATATTTTTAAAAAAAAGGTATGTAGCAAAGGTGGATAATATGAGCCAAGTCCCCACAGGAAAGAAGAGTATTTATTGCAATTTTTGGAGGAATTGGACAGCATTTTTAGAAAAGCGCACCATATTCACCCTCCAAATTTGGCTGCCTCAGTGGTTGGAGAAGGAAATGTTGTATGTACTGTCCAAAGACCAAGGGTCACTGGTGAAATTGAAGGAAGTGTTAGTGGATATGAAACTGAGTCCTATTCTCCAGAAGAATTAATACCAGTGGATCAGGTTGATGAACTTTCTGCAGACCATGAAGAAACTCCCATTCCCAAAATAAAAATAAATAAAAAGGAGATATCATCCGCCAGTGAGGCTTGTAAAGATATGGTTGCCAGTGCCCTGCTACAAATGGCCAATGCCTTTGACAGATTTATGGGCAAAATGTAGAAGGAATCAAATCCTTTATCATTAATTTGGATGCACCAATGAAGTATTAGTTGAAGTAATTCAAATGCATCTGAATCATGAACCAATTAAATGTCTCATTTCAAGTAGCAATACTTGGTAGCAGCATCATTCAACAATCAACATTGTCATTATCAGTATTTATTGTGTCAGTCAAAATTCAGTTTCAAAGATATTTGCTGGTGTTTGTTAGGATTATATTAATGTAAGTAAATAAAATTATATATTTAATTAAAGATAATTCTATCTCTGAATTAATTATTTTTGTTTGTTTCAGTGAAAATCATAATGAGAGGACGTGGGTGTAGATGTGGTAGAGCATGGATGATCGATGAATTACTGAGACAATCAATGGATTAAGATGCGAATTTAAGAAGAGAAATTGAGAATGGTGAAATGGTGTTACAACAAAGAGTTGCATAATGGAATCGAGAGTAAGTAAATGCAAACTATTTCAGTTTATGTAAAAGTATTTATATTTGATACTTCGTTCAATATTAATTACGTGTTCAACTGTTTAACAAAGAAGGGATAGTTGCCATTTGTTATAACTTCAACAACTCCAATAGAGAATTTTGACGGTTAGAAAGACGGTAAGCAAGCAATTATTATTCTGTAATATATGTTCTTTCTATTTCATCGTTGATTCGTACGTTAGTATAATTACTTATCATTTTCTACATATACAGTGAACAGCTACATGAGGCTCAACAATATCATTGTCATGTGAGAAACAATTTGGCTGGACACGATGAAATTGAAGAAGCTGCTGGTAGAGAAGTTGGACAGTTAGACAGATGGTAAGGAAGAAATTATTACTGTTATATACGTTCGTTCTATTTCATCATTGCTCCATACGTTCATATTAATACTCATAATTTTCTACATTCAGTGAATAGCAATGTGAGGTTCAACAAGATCGTCGTCACATCAGAAACAATTTTGCTGGATAGTACGATGTAGTTGAAGAAGCTGCTGATGGAGAAGTTCGATGATTAGATGAACAGTAAGAAAACAATGATTATTACACATTATTTGCTTATCAAAATTGATACATTAGCAATAATAGTGTATAATTGAAGGGACATTCCAGGAAAGGCTAATTTTCTAATAATTATATCGATGTATGAGTTACATAGTGATTTCACCATATTTTGCACGAGAATTATTGAAAAAGTAGCCAATTCTGGAATGTGGTATAGGGGAAAAAAGGACGATAAGTCCTTACATAAATGATGTCTGTTCATCAATGATGATTAATAAAACACTCGTAGGCAGTGAAATCAAACGTAATTTAAAAAAAAATTGTTTACCAAGTACCACCATTTTCCTAACCAAATGCTGACAATCCATTCATGTGGCCAGACACGTCATATGTTACGTTTACCCATTGTAGTTTCACAGGTCACTCATACAGCAAATGCCCAAAACCAGGTAGAGGGTATTATAATTGTGAAAAGTTTGGGCATATTTCTAAGGACTGTCTAAAACAAAAAACAAGCCAAGAATAACAAATCTTTTCCTATTAATTTACATTATTATATCTTTCTAATTATAATTTTTTATTTATGTTTCAGTTTGATAATCTGTCATCGGTGAAGTTTGGCCGGGCATCAATATCACTTTTGTCCAATGCAAGATGTTGTTTGCTATAACTGTAGTAAGTCAGGCCACATTAGAAAGAACGATCTGGAAACAAAGAATTTGAGACCATACGAACCACCGAAGCAGGAAGTTGAATTGTCAGATGCCCCAATTGTTAACCATCCCTCTAGTGTGAATGAGCATAATGGCTTCGTTTGCAACGATAATAATAAATCCATTTTTTTCAATCCTTGTCACCACTTATGTTGTTGCGAGGATTGTTACAGACAATTATTGGACCCCGAAAATGCACGTGCAG